>VZTT01062193.1:31706-73598 GCA_013400855.1 Buphagus erythrorhynchus | reverse complement strand
TCTGAAGGCTTTATTCTGATTCTCACTATTTTTTCTTTTAGTTTATGTTAATAAAGTTTTCCTTTATACCCTTTAAAGTTTGAGCCTACTTTGCCTTCCTTCTAATCCTATCTCACAGCAGGAAATGAGTAAATAATCCTAGTGGGTGCACTGGCGATTTAGCCAGCGCTAGACCCACCACATAAATTGGTGCATTGGCCGAGAAATCCCAAATTGGCAAACCAAAACCACAGCACAAAATTGGTATTTCTGCCTGGTTTCAGACTGAAACTGCCCCAATGGGCCAGCCTTACTACAGGGTACAAATAACCATTTAATTGAGTGGTTCCTTTTTATCCAGTATGGAATAAGGTTTTCTGCTTAGTAACAAAGCACAGAATCATGGAATGGCTTGTGATGGAAGGGACTTCAAAGCCCATCCAGCCACCCCCTGCCATTGGTAGGGACACCTTCCACTATCCCAGGTTGCTCCAACCCTTGTTCCAACCTGGCCTTGAACACTTCCAGGGATGGGGCATAATTTTATGCCTTTGGCCTTCACAGAGATGTCCCTGTTTACCCAAAATTACATTTTTACTTTTTTATCTTGCTCGTATCTTCTGAGGTAGCTCAGGAGTAAAGCACTGTAGCTATGTACTTGTAATGCAGCCTTATTTAATCCTTGTAAAAGATTGCAGCTGTAAATACAAAAATAGTGTCTTGTAGTTGTGAGTTATAGTTACAGAAGATAAGGAAATTAAAAGAAAAATATCCCTAAACAAACTGTAAAAGGCAAGATGCATTCTGCAAAGGATGAAGCCAAGAAATAAAACTTGCTTTCCAATATAAGCGTTTTTGCTGCTAGTCCAGTAAGTAAACATGAGTAATATTTTTCTTAAAATATAAACATGTTCTAGGCACAAATTTGCTGCTTTCCATCTGTGCAAATCCTGCTGAAATTGCTGTTTGTGTCAGGGTTTAGAAAAGCAGATCAGCAGCAGGCTGCAAGTCCCCAGTGGTCAGTGGGACATGCTGGTGAACTGGGAAGTGTGATATTTTAGGGACCCTTGAGGGGGAGAGTGAAAACTGAAAGACTGAAGGGTGTTTGGCAGTGAATGTGGTTGCACGTCTCTGTGTCGAGCTCTATGTGGGTGGGCACTCAGCCAGGATGTGCCCCAAGTGTTCCCTTGGCTTTTGGGAAGAGTGTTTGAACTTGAGCAGTACTTTCCTCTCCCAAGGACTAATTTGAATCTTGCTTATCTGCCCCTTTTCCCAGGTTCCCAATTGCAGAATTCCCTCCCTGATTGCTCCTGTCCTCTCTCTCAAATGGCAAGTAGTAGCCACAGACATACCTGATACATGGGCAGCTTCTGAAGCAAGCGAGACAAGAGAAGGAATAGCCATGTGTTTAAATATTCAGGTTTCTGAAATTTGGGGAGACTGGGTAAAATAACATAGAACTGGAGAAGGCACCATTCCCCCTGCCTGGGGAGAGTCCTCCACTCTTCATGTACCCTTGGGAGGGCCAGGGTCCTTCTGTGCCTGCAGCAGGGACAGGTTGCCAAGAATCCTTGGTCATGGATGCCCTGGGGTTTGCAGGAGGTATTAGCAGCATTATGTAATCAAGATAATGCTGAGGTTGGAGTTCCAGGCCTTTGCTCAAGGCACCTTCCATGATCTGCTCCTGGGCCCTGCTCCAGGGAGCAGCAAATGCAGAGCACCTGCAGCTCCCCTTGCATCACAGGCAATCGGGTCCCTTACAGGAAAGTGGCTAAAGACAAGCTGAAGAGCCAATCTCCTTTGACTGCTTGTGTCATCCCAAGGTGCAAAGACAGGCTGATTGGGGGGCAAAATGGAAACATTGTGGGCTCACCTCAAGGAAACAATTTAGTGTATCATGGAGTGATCAGGTCACCGTGGCTGGGAAAAAACATAATTTCAAAACACCAGGCCTAGACTTGATTTGCTAGCAAAGAGGTCATATGATGGGAATAAAACATAAAGCAGACTGGGCTGATGCAGGGAGTACGTCACTGGAACTGATGAGAGGGTTATGGGATTGGATTATTCCCTCTATCCGCTTTAGCAGAGTTCTTGACTTGTGAGGTCGAAACATTTTAAATAGATGAGTCCAATGTTTCATTTATCCTTAAGGCTTTGCCAATTAGGAAATGCCTTATGTGACTACCGCTATCTTCAACGTTATGTTGAGCTGCAAGATCATAGGATTAAATAAATATCCCTTTCTCTTACTCTTTATTTTAGTCTTTCAATAGTTGGCCTATAATTATGCACCAGGAATGATTCATCTTGTCTAGATTGCACATTTATTTCTGGATATCACTCCAAAACAGGAAATTAGCTCAATGCCTTCAGAGCAGTCAGTGATAGGACAAGAGGGAATGGCTTCAAACTGCCAGAGAGTAGCTTTAGATTAGATATTGGGGAGAAATCCTTCCCTGTGAGGGTGGGGAGGCCCTGGCACAGGGTGCCCAGAGAAGCTGTGGCTGCCCCTGGATGCCTGGAAGTGTCCAAGGCCAGGCTAGATGGGACTTGGAGCAACCTGGGCTAGTGGAAGGGGTCCCTGTCCATGGCAGAGGGTGGCACTGGATGGACTTTAAGATCCCTTCCATCCCAAGCCATTCCATGATTCTGTGGTTCTATGATTCATGTGTACCAGAGTACCACAGTTTTGTCTAGAAAGGTAGAATGTAGATATTTTAAAACAGGACTTGTTTTATTTTTGGAGGGAAAATTACAGTTGCCATTATTATGGCAATAATATTAGTATTGCCAGAAGTTGCCCTGTCAAATTTCATTTAGCATTAACCAAAAAGTTTTATTTGAAAAAGCTTAATTTTGTATATGAAGTGGTGAATATCTTTTGAAACTTAGGATTCAAAGTTTGGGGCATGTTACTTATTTGTTGGAGCAGCTCCATCGTTGTTACTATTGTGATGAATTAATCCTTTTTAAAAAATTATTCTGCCAGGAAACCTATTATTGGTTTATCTGCTTTTTAAACAAACTTGGCTGTATCAAGCAGGATGGAAGAGGAAGGTGGCTGGATACTTAGAAAATGTCTATTTGAAGCAAGAGGGAACAGCCAACACTTCCAAATGCAGATTATTGAAGGGCACAAACCTCAATCTATGTTTAACCTCAATGCCTGGCCCAATTTGTCAGATGGATTGGACAGTTCCCACTGATCAGAGAGTCTGGGCAGAGTTTTCAGGTGATATTTAAGTGTGTGTTTCTTTCTGACCTCCATGTTCATGTTTGCTAAAGTTGACACATCCTTCAGGGCCTTGGTTGGAGTTTATTGCTGTATTTAACAAAGTCATGATGGGTGGCAAAAGCCCAGGGGAGAGAGTGTGCATATTTTTTCCCAAGCTGATCAGATGTTTGCAATGTGTATAATCCCTGTAATTTGTCAAAAATCTCTTGTGTCAGAGCTGTAACTCTGGCAGTGACTGAACACAGGAGTTTGGAGAGATTGATGGCTGGTATTTTATGGAAAAGGGAAGGAATTTGAGTTTGTTGTGAGATTAATTGAAGGTCTAGAAGTTTTTACCCTGTGAGGACTTTGAGCAACTTTTACTGCCCCTTTCCATCAAAAACTAAAAGATGCCTGTAGGGCAGAGTTGAGAGGAATCAACACACTTGTGAAGCTGGAAGAGCATCCACTGTCTCTTTTGGGATGGGTTTGACCAAGAATGTTTCCTAAAGCTCTGGATATGCAAAGAATTGCCCACAATAAACAGTTAAGAAAATAGTTTTGGAATGATAACATTAATTTCTGGTGGGGGTTTTTTTCTGGCTTTTTTTTTCTCCTTAGCTGGTTGATGTTCTTTTCAGATGTCTATTTGTAACTATAACAGAGTAGAAATATTTGCTTTTACTTTTTTCACACACATATCCACACTTTGTTACCATCATTTGGAAAAAGCAGGCTTGACTTAGCCAACAGGCTTCCTCTAAAGTAGGGTCTAAACATAGTTATCTCAAACTCGAGAGCTAAGCAATTAAAAAAAAAGAAACTATTCACAACAGCTTTCATACTGATGTGTTTTTTATTCCTGGCTTTCTCTGACCATTAACATCTGTCCTCTGAGATGTGTGAGGATCCCATTTGCTGCTTTCCCATCATGAAAAATTTAGATTATCTTGTAATTCTGACTCTCTCTCACTGAATTAGTGCCTTTTTCTACAGCTGGGCCTCCTCTTTCCAGAGAAAGTCCCTGAGTGAAGGGAGAAGAGTGAACCATCTACTGCTTAGGGCACTGGGCAAATACTTTTGACCAGGGATACTTATTGACTTTGTGGCAGTTGAATTAGATTTACACATCCTGTGGTGCTGATTTGGGTGTCAAGTAAGCCACAGCAGAGCAAGACCTTGCTATGGTAGGGAAAAGGACAGGTGACCTTGGGTGGTCAGGCAGTGGTGGAGTTCCCATCCCTGCAGGGATTCAACAGTGGTTGCCTTTGGATGTGGCACTTGGGGACGTGTTTTGGCCTTGGCAATGCTGGCTAAATGGTTGGATTCAATCATCTTGGAGATCTTTCTCAACCTAAATTCTGTGATTCAGCTTGTGCTCTCAAGAATTTCTTGTGTTTTCCAGCCTGCTGCCTTGGAACTCTTCCTGTAGGACTGGTAGAGCCAAGCAGTAGTTCTCGCTTGTGACTGCCTGGTGTTTCCTCTTCCTCCATTCCCTTTTTTATTCTTCTGCTAAAGTGTCCTGAGTGCATCTCTGCATCTTAGAAGATCTGACAGATTAATTTCCTCATTTCTCTTAAATGGGAAGATCCAGAGGTAAAAGTGGTCTATCTGTATTTCTCAAAGGCAGTGGAGATGCTGTCAGGAGGATGCTGCCAGTCTGGAGTTGGGTTCAGTATATCCAAAAGAGAAGAAAAAAATTCCTCTATTGAACTGCAAAGCTGTGGTCAGCTGGATGTGGTTTTGGTAAACTCCATTTACCAAAAAATGGAGTTACCATGTAATTGATTAAATGATGGATGCCCAGGTCCTGCTCCAACCAGCTGCTCATTTGCTTGCAATACCAGAAATAACATTCTCTTCATGGACTGATCCTGACATCCCTGTGGCAACTATGATTGCATGAAGTCAATAATAATAGGAATGTATTCCTCTAATTACCTTTATTAATCAGAAGATGAAAGCCAAAGCAGACGGGACCATGTGGCCACTGAAAGCCCTGGAGTGTTTACATCAGGTCTGTAACTTCCCTATATCCCAGAATCACATCCTGGTTGTGGTTAGTAGGGACCTCGAGATCACCCAGTCCAGCCCCACGCTAGAGCAGGAGGATCTTATCCAGGTGAGTTTGAATATCTTCAGAGGAGGAGACTGCACAGCCTCTCTGGGCAGCCTGTTTCTGTGCTCAGTCACCCTCACAGGAAAGTTTATCCCTTTCCTGCAGAGAGCTTTCATACCATTCATTGTCATTCCAGAGGCTTCACATTTTCCTCTGGATCATGCGATTGACCTGTGATTATAAATGGTCAGCTTTCATCAGCTAATTTGTAAATATCTTTACATGTGGCTTGTAAAACTGCACAAAATTAGAATTACTATGCTTCCTTTTCAGACCCAAGTGAGGCAAGCTGGAGTTGCAGTTATGCAGCAGCTGAGACATGTACATGCATTTCTCTGAGCATGTAAATAAATGCCATGATTTGAAGCACAGGCTGATGGCTTAAAACACACGGGTTCCCTCTCCTGCTCCAAAACACAGCTCAGATAAACAGCAGAGCAAATCCTTTCCCAGGGACTTGTTTTTATTTATGTAGAAACTAGAGCACAAATGCTGGGCCAGTTTCTCTGTGCACACTTGGCTGTTTCTAAGACTTCTTCACAGGGACTGCCATGGCTCTATCCAAAAATGAATTCCAAATATTTTAGCCTTCCCTGTTCTCAGGCTATTGTTGTATCACCTATTTAGAAGCCATCTGACAGTGTTCTTGGAGGCTTCTGACATTGACTGAGTGCAAGAGCATCAGCAGCAAAGCTTGTTGTAACAAGCAGGAGGAGAGACTAGGAACTTGTTGCAGAGGAAAAGATGGAAAAGGGAGAATAAAGAAAACAAAATGATCTGGTTGGAAAAGACCTTGCTGTAAACCCCTCTGATTCACTACATCCACTTCATGCGTGCACAGCAGCACCCCAATGCCAATTTACCCCTCTGAGGGATGGGATTTGGAGCTGAGCCCAGGGGCAGCACTGTGATTGCCCACATGCTGGGAACATGCTCCTGCCAACCCAAGGAATGACTGATCACTGATACTGTGGCTCTAGGTGTGGGCAAAGCTCCCCAATTCCTTGGGTTCCTGTGACAACCTTGAGGGTGAATTGAAAATATGCTCAACATAGGTGCCTGAACACAATGTTTCTGGATTTAGTTACCTTCTGCAGTGGCTCAGAGCAGCCCCCAGCTCTGCTGCCCCTGGGGCTGACATGATAAGATAAACCAGGTCCTGACCCCTTCTGTTTGCAGCAAGTGGCCATGGGATCAGCAGGAGTCAGGACAAGAGACACTGGAGGTGTTCTAATGGTGGGTTTTCTCCTCTATGCACATTTGGAGCAGGGTGAGATGTTTGGTTAAGCCCAAGCCTGACTCCAGCTGTGAAGGATGTGGCAGATGTGGGAAGTAGATGGAGGTGCAGCCCTAGCAGTGTGCTGTGCTTGGGAAACGAGAAGAATTCCATGAGCAATAGAAGTGATGAAATCTGATTTTTTCTGAGGCTTCATTTTCTAAAGATTTTGGCACCTAAAAGCTTTTTGCTGTGGCTTCAGCACTAAATGGGGCTCTATTTGTAGATTCTCCAGTGCTAAAGAGTAAGAAGTGAATGCAAGTGAGAGAGTTCCCTCTCCCTTTGGGAGAATCAGACTCAGATACAAACCCAGAGAGTATCATACATCAGAGAAAAACTATGCTATTTAAGATTGCCATAATGTCAGAGATTTGGATTTATTTGCTAAGTGACTGTTGCAGCATTAGCTGTCCCAATGGAAGAGCTCAAATATGAATCAGTTTGTAAGAGCCTCATTTATTGATGTGTTCCAACAAGGTCTCTTACAAAAAAATCAAATCACAATTCATTTAACTATTTAACAGCACCAGATTAGGCTATATGGCAGCAAATCTATATTAATCCCTTTACTTTAAACATTGTAGGAGAGTTTTGGGTAATGCATCAGTATTCATACTGAACAGAAGGGTATAACCACATTTTAAAGTCCTAAAAAGATTGTTACTCTGCTTCAAATAAACAGCCACTTTCTAAAATTAATTAAGTCATGGAATCATAGAATGGCTTGGGTTGGAAGGGGTGTTGAAGATCATCTAGTTCTGGCTCCCAGGCACCTTCCACTGGTCCCCTAAGGCAGATGTGGATAAACACGTTCTGGTATGAGGTTTGCCATGGGCTATGGGTTACTGACATTGCTGAGACAACTTAGTTCTGTGGCCTGAAACCATTTTTGGATGAGCTACAGAACTTGACACATCTTGAGAGGATGCAGGCATGGATAATGGGGACCAAAATTCGCTCTCCTTGGCAGAGATGGTCCCTGGAAGCGAAGGGCTGGAGGTGGCTGTGGTGTGGGTGCTGAGGAAGCCCCTAGGGTCTGAAGGCACTGTGTTTAGATCTAAGACCATCCATGTCTGGCTTGTTTCCTCTGGCAGAGCCTGACTTCTCCTAACTCTCTCTGATCACTTACTTCATCCTGTTTGTCTTAAGGCATAGCCTAGCTATTTTTAACTAGGCCGTATTTCCAAATGTGCCTCTTGCCTATGACCAAATGAGTGTCACAAAATAAACCTGGGCACATCCAGCATGGAATGGGGCAAAGGTGAGCAGTTGACAGGTGCTGCTGCCTGGGATCTCAGGACAGAATTGAGGCCTCTCCATGACTGGCTGTGTGTGACACTGAGTGTTCACAGGACCTACCTCTGAACCGGTGGCCAACAGTGACCATGGACCTGGATTTAACTTAGAGCTGCCAGGGAAGCTGGTTCATCATTGTGTGCTTGCAGAGAGGTGAGGTCCAAGGATTTATCTCATCACTTCCTTTAAAACACCTTGCTTTAAGGCTTTCCTTATGGGATTGCTGTGCTGTTACTGCTTTAAGCCTGGACAGCGTCCCTGCTCCCAGGAGGAATGGGAATGAATGGTTATCCTTGGGTTCTGCTGGAAGTAGCTGTTTTCATGGGCTTCCAGCAATTCAGGACAGGAATCAGCTCCTCAGTTGTTGTATTTGGTACTTTGGGCCAGAATGCCAAGCCTTTATGATAACAAGTCTTCATCTCAAATTACAGTAAACTCCTTAATTCCATGCAAAGCAACTCTCTAAACTATTGTACAAATGGAATAATTCAAGAATATTTTAATCATGTTACATTATGAATGATTTACTCTGCTAAAATGGCAAGGATATGCAAATAGAAACAAATGTCATTTCCAGATGCCATTTGAATGCATTCCTTTAATGTTTTCAAAACAAAGAGATTGCTTTTGTGGAAGATCAGCTCCGTCTGAAGGACTCTGCTCCTGCCATCCCTTCCCCTGACAGAATGCAGCAAAAAAAACTATATGGTATATGCTCACTGCAATTTCCTGCGTTTTTCTTATTTGTCTGATCTCTGTCTGATAGATTGAAAAGGGTTCTGGGTCATCAAAAAAGAGTTCCTTGTTTTGGCAGGCAAATATATGGAGCGATTTTTCAGGCTCATCATTATTTCTCTGCATGTTGTTGCCTTTATTTTCCATGTCTATCTGTTGGCTCCCTCCACATCTATCCATAACAAAAATGCCAATGAAAAATTGAAATGTTTCATTTTAGCTTAAAAAAAAAATAAAGAACTATTATATGAGGTGACTTGAATTCACCAAGCCTTTCACTTGAAGTTGGAAGGGGTGGGGTTTTTTGTGTTGGTTTGTATTTTGTTCTTTCACTCAGAAAGTGCCACTCCCATAATTTTGGCCTAGTCTGCTCATACCTGGTTTTGAGGTAGACTCACTTTCACTTTGTTTTCCTCTACTCATATTCCTTTGATATCCTCATTCCAGTAAGCAGCAAAATAGGAGTTTCTCTGGACTGAGATGCTGACTATGGAGATGCTCTACAGCTTTGCCTGGAATTCTGTAGGCACTGAGCATTAAAGGAAGGAGCTGCAGGATGCATTCTGCCCAACACAATAATATATTGGTTTATAGCATGTTCCAGCTTACATTTAGATCCATGAGAGGTTTCTCTGTATTTGGACTGAGTCTGAAGACTGTGCTCATTCAAGCAGTTCAGAATTAAGGGTGTAATTCAGTCTCACTGGTTGGCCATGTGCCCTAGAGCCTCTTATGGAGTTTAAGATGGGATAGTGCTGAAAGCTGGTTACCAGAGTCTCCAGCTGAGTTCCCCATGTCCTTTGGCCACCTTAAACACACCAAAGCTCAGAGGCAAGCTGATTTTCTTTCCTCTCCTTGCTCACCAGTGCCTAAGTGGGCAGTACAGTCTCTGGAGGGTTTTCTGTCCACAGGTGCCTCGTGGGGTTGTTAATCTGGTGTCGTATCACTGGTTATGTGAAAGAACACAATAGATCTAGAAGATGGAGTGGGAAGCTAAGGATGATGTGGATTTTTCCTAAGTTTTTGCAGTTCTACTTTTAAGATTCTTCTGAAGTTGCAGAGCTGGTGCCAAGTGAGAGTCACAGCCTCCCAGAGCTGCAGGTAGTTACCTCACTGAGCTGCCCAATCCTGGAATCCAGTGCAATATTTATGGAGACTTATTTCTCCACTGATTGCATTGGTCAGGCTCTGGTTTCAGCTTTGGAGGGCTGGAAGGGGGCAGGAAATGTCCTTTGGTGCTGTGATTTACCCAGGAAAAACCTTTTACAGTTGAGCTGAAGGTATGACCAGATGATACCGTGAGTATTTTGAAGGTGTGAAATGTCTGTAGGGTTTTTGAACTTTGTAAATGAGGAATATGGGAACCCTGTGATGGCTTTGAGACCCACTGCTGCTAAAGAGGAATTTCTCTTATCACTGGAAACAAGCAGTTGCACATCTGATGTATAGTAATCCTCTTTAGCTATGTTACTTGCTCTCAAGCTGTATTATTTTGGTGATTATTTGTCATGCCCTAATTTCCCCATCTTTTAGCTGTGCTTTAATTATAATTACTAGGATTAGACTTTAATATTTATAACAAAGATAAGCTTAAAATCCCACTCTGAAACAGGATGAAGCACTTCCATATAATTCTAGCAATCTGGTACAGCTCGGCTGCAGAAGAATAGGTTAGGTTGAAATTATTCCCTCTGGTCAAAAAGATGTCCAATACTTGCAGGAAACCTGTAGAGCCATTGATTGTGCAGATCATACTGTTTGTGTAAGGGGCTGGAAGCAAGAATCCAAGGTATAATTTTGCCCCAAGGTTTCCTGACCACTCAGACCTGTCTTATTAAAAACATGCTTGTCTTCTGGGAATCTCAGCTGTCCAAACCAATCTCTCAGGGCCAAAAATGGGGATTTTCTCTGTCTTTTTAATGCATCATTTATACCTTTAGTTACATACCTGTCATCTGCCTAAAACTAGTGCTGTCACAGCAGGTACAGAGGGAATTGTCTTGTCTTTGGTACATTTGGGTTATTATTCTTTCACACCAATATTTGTGCTCACCAAAACATTCTTTGGCAAGAAAACTGTTCTTGTATAACCAAGCTGAGATCAGATACCTGGATAAGAAGGATTCATTCTAAAGTTAGCATTTAGAGTTCCTTGGAAGCTCCAAAATGGGCCCAGACATGAATATTTTCTGGAGATTTTCCCAGATATTTGAGTCTTTCACTCACCCTTCCCCAGAGCACACAACTCCATCCCAGCAGAGGCAGGAGGAATGGTGTCCTCATATTGTCTTGCAGATCCTTATATCCAGGTTAGTATTCAAAGGTAGGTTACAAAAGAGTAGAAATCCCATTTTTAAATCAAATCAATGCCAAAATCAAATAAAGAGAGACAAGATTCCATGCAAGGAATATTAAAGCCCTGTTAAATTAGATACAGGTGTCACTTCCAATAGTCTGGGCACACACTGTCAGCAGATCCAGGACCTGATTTCTAAAATATTTCCATTTCCTCCAGATGACCCCAGCTCAAGAGAAGCACTGCCCATGCATGCATTTAAAGCACAAATAATGACAGCTCTGGCAGCTTGTTGTTCTCAGGTTAGTGAAAGCAGCCTGCCAAATTCACAGCTGGGAACCTGGCAGTAGTTGTTATGTCATCAGCCCCATTTCAACCATGCTGCCAAATGTGAGGCTCTTCTGAGAGACCCCATCACTTACATTTCTTTATTAGAACTTTTCATATACCCCTAATACATGTTCACTGTATTTTTCCCCCTACTGAAATCAAACTTGAAAGGCAAGGTTTGGACATACAAATCACAGTACCTGAGAGGCTCAGTCCCTCAGCTCTGCTGTTCCCAGGCGCTGACCAATGTCCTTGAAGTTTCCAGGAGAAGAGCTGGATTACAGCTGACCACAGTGAGACCTGGCCCCAGATTTACATCCCTCTGAAATGATGACCCTTGCAGAAATAGCTTTGGACAGGTAATAGGATTATCAGGAGGGAATTAGAAAATTCTGTTCATTAGTTTGAGCCAATGAAGCTGCAGACTGGAGAGAGGTTTAAAGGATTTGGTGCATAAATATAATTGGGCAGGGAGAAAAACAACTGTGTCCCAAGAGCCATCACAGATGGCACCTTGTTATTGCAGAGCCAGGTGTATTTAAAATGCTAGAGATGTACTGATGGATTATAGGAATGGTGTAAGAACCCACTACTGGGTGCAGGAAAGCTGCCCTGACAACATTAATGGCCTTTTCAGTATTTCTGAGCTGTGATGGGACTCCAGTTTATAAAAAGGATAGAAGTGTTTACAGAAATTATGCTAATATTTAAATAAATCACCCAGTCATACCCAGTTACTCATTAAGCACTGACAGAGTGCAAATGAAAAATGGGTGAGGGAGAACGTCCTATCCACCCTGTCTAACCAAAATCAGCAAACTTGAACCAGTTAAAAAAACTTATATAGAGAACATCCTTCACAGGTGCAATCTTGAGGGTTATTGCCCCATGTGAATATTGAGCAAGAGTTGCAGGGTACCCAGAGCTTTTGGAATTGTGTCTCTGGAGGGGTCGCTGGAGTGGCTGGCTGGTGGCTTAGGTTATCCAGGCTTTTGTTCCTGATGACACTGACAGCTCTCCAGAGGTGGGAGTACTTGTTAAGACCAGTCTTCATTAAGCATCATGTTCCTGATGTCAGAAAGGCTGGCACAAGGATAGCCCCTTCTTCTCCCAGTGGGGGAGGATCAGGTTAGGGGACCTTTTCACAACTGGATGTTATCAGGTCCCCAGGAGATGGAGTGCCCAGGAGGACTGAGAGGGCTGGCCCATGTCCTCAGGGCCACTGTCTTTGTCTGGGCCCTAGGGAGACACAGCTGTGTCCAGTCAGGGGGTCCCCAGTGCAGGACTGGTGTGGGCTGGACTCACTGGAGCAAGTCCAAGGAAGGGCCACAGGGATGATCGAGGGATTGGAGCATCTGTTGTATGAGGAGAGACTGAAACAGCTGAGTGTGCTCAGCCTGGAGAGCAGAGGGCTCAGGGGGATCCCATCCATGTCTGTGGATATCCAGCAGCTGGGTATGAGGAAAAGAGAGAGCCTCTGGGCAATGGTGCCCAGGGACAGGACAAGAGACACTGGGCACAGACCGAAACACACAAAATTCCTGTGAACTGAGGAAAATGCTTTTTTACCATGAAGGTGGCAAAGGAGGAATTAGGGAGCCTTTGTCCTTGGAGTTTCCCAAACCTAGCTGGTGAGTCCTGGGCAGCCTGGTCTAGCTAGCCCTACTTAAGCAGGGGCTTGGACTGGAGCCCCAATTTAAAAAAAATAGAACATGATTCTGAGAAAGCTAAAATAGTAACAGTTTCTTTTAAAATGAGACATTCCAGTTCAGTGACATTTTTTCCCCCAACTTCCAGCATTTATGTAGAGTTTTATATACAGTTGTTCTTTGCTTGTTTGCCTGGTTTTGTTCCCAGTTTGGCCTAGTGGAAGGTGTCCCTGTCCAAGGCAGGAAGTTGGAATGAGATGAACTTAAAGGTCCCTTCCAAGCCAATCCACCCTGGGATTTCAGGACTCTGAAATCTCTCTTTGCTAAACCTGCCCTGAGTTACTTCCCACCTGATGTACATGAGCTGCCAGAGATTCCAGGTTCTTCATTGCTTTCACTTCCTTATGGACAATCTAAATGTCTTTTATGAGATAGTTGTTAATATTTAATGGAAGATCCCATTAAATTGAGAATCTCACTTAGCTCACTTCCAAAGGGCAAACCAAGAAATTTAAACTTTTCAACTTCCAGTTTTTGAAGATTTAAGCTGGCATTCCTTTGGATACTGCTTTGTATTTGAGCAGGATATTGAATATCGTGGTTTCTAAATGTTAAACCTTCTACTTTTTCCTGTTTTGTCCATTTTTTGCAACTTCAGGCTGTGAGATGTTCTCTTATTTTGGTGAAAGGCCTGGATATAGTTTAACTCCACCACCCTCTAGGTTCTCCCTGCTGCAAATCACTGGAACATAAAAAAATATAAAAAATTTCCAGTGTGCCCAAGGAGGAAACCTTTGAAATTAGCATGTCCAAAAAAGCATTTTCAGGCCTAAAAATGACATTGTGAAATAATTTAGTCTTCTCCAGCTGGTAAGCTTTATTAAACTTTTAGGGTTTTCCTGTTTTTCTCTTGCTCTCTCTTTTTAAAAATTATTATTATTACATATTTTTTCTTTCCTCCTTGCTTCTGGTGAGGTATCATTTCTACAACTTTAGGTTAAAACATGCCCTTAATGTTTTTAATTTAGTTTACATTTTCACTGCTAGGGACTGCACTGTACATGCCACAATTTCAGACAAAATATCTGTCAAAAAAATTGATTACTGGTGTTATTTTGTGATAGTTTTATATCTAATGATGAAGAATTTGCACTTGCAGAAATATCTACAAAATTACAGTTGTTCATCACTGGCTCAAAAAGCCCCTTTGTTGCAAAAAGATGGATTAAATCTTGACGTGGAAACTGATCCTAAACCAATTAGGAAAACTCCATTTGTTTGCATTCTTGTCATTAAGTTAAGGAAGATTAAAATGTAGAGCAGGAATAGGAGCAATGTGTTTCCCACACCCAATTTGTCACAGAGCTGCAGCGTCCTGCCCTGTTGCGGGTCTGAGGCAAAACAAGACTTAAAATTGTGGCCCATTTAGTTGCTTTTCCACTGAAGAGACCAGAGTAGCCTCCAGCTGTCAGGGAGAGGCTGGTCCCACCTTCCCACTGCCCTTCTGTATTTTTGCAGTTTGTGCCATAATTGCTGTGTTGGTTTTCCTCCCCTGTGGCCCAGTCTCCATCACCCCGGACGATGGCTCTGTTCCTGCTGGCAGTGACCTTCCTGCCTTTGAAGAGGGATGAGAAGAAGCCACATTTCCAGCTGGCCAGCCTCTGGCATGGCACTTCTGCTCCTTGACCCTGGCTGCCCACCCTGTGTGCCCTGAGCGATGCCAGGCCTGGGCAGCCTTGGCAAGGCTGGGCTCAAGTGTTGGTGTGCAGCGGAGACATCTGCGTTCCTCCTGGGCTCAGGAACACCTGAGGTGCACCACACTGGGGGTCTGTGGGTACTGGAAGGTTCCTTTAGGGAGTCATTCCCTTGGTTTTAGGAGTGCTTTGTACATTGAGTCTATTTACCACCAAAATCTGTCCAGAAGGGTCAGTACAAAACTGCTGAAAGCATTTGGTGAGGGGTGTAACTGCTTCTGGAGCTCATCTTTGCATCCACAGGGATGATCTTCATCCAGATCCTACTTCAGTATAATGACTTTGTCTTCCAGACAAGCTCACCAAGCTTTTTGATTTTCCCTTTTTTTCTCGAACATTTGGCCTTTCCCCAGTCCTCTGTTTTGCACCATTCCGTGTTGCCCGTAGAGGTCGGTGTTTGCCTGGGAAAGCAGAGCCGGGTGCCTGGAGCACCGCAGCCTCTGTCCTTACGTCCTCTTTCCTCCAGAGGTGCTTCCCCCCCTTCCCTGTGATAAAAACCTTGCATTCATCTCTTCTGAGCTTCTAGAGATGTACCTGAGAAGGAAGGTGCTGGTGTGTATATTGGTACATCGTTAGGCTTTGCTACCTTTAACAGATTTTAGAAGATGAAACATGGTATTTCAAAAAACTCCCAAGAACTTGACATTTCATAAAATATTTGCATATCTTAAAGAGGAGTAGAGGATAATTCAGAGTGATAACTGTGTCTGTAGTTACAATCTTACATATATTTTATGCAGTCATTTGCTGGCTGAGCACGTGAAATGTTTTCAGTGGTGTGCTTGTGGAACGAAGTGCTCCCTCTTTATCCTGACACCCACCCCCTGTGGTTTGTCAGGGGTAGCAACAGCATGAGAGCAATTACACCAACTGTCTGCCAGAGATTATGGAAGATATTTGGGGAAATAAAGTCTGTGGAGTCGTTTTGAGTGAGGAAAATATAAAAGCTCTCACTCAACAACTGGGTTGTGTTTTGTAAGGACTGTCTCCTCAAATGTTCTTTATATTAACCATAGGTAATGTTCCTAAACACATTTAAATATTTTATTTTAAATTAGTTTCTGTGTGCTTTCACGTGGAAAGTGAAGTGAGAATTAATAGTATTTTAATTAATAGTTCTGTGTGTTCCTGGATTTAAATTGGCCTAATTCCTCTTTGAAGAGTGACTGTTATTCTACAAAAATCAAACCAATCAATTTAATTGGATAGTTCTTGGGACTCCATTCATTGGGAAGTTTCTATGAGGGATAGGTTATCAATGAAATGATTATGGAAAGTGTGGTGCACCCAGTGCTTTTGGAAATGTATTTGTGGATATCTTCAGCTAAAAGTGCTTATACATCGTTTGTAATACTCATTTTCCCTCATTAAAGGTGTTGTCTCCTCCTAAAGCATCTTGGCAGTGGCTGAGGGATTCTGAGTGTTGAAATCCTGTTTGCACTCAGGTGTGCTCCCTCTCACTTTTTATTAATTTAACTTTCCAATTCTACTTTTTCAATTTTTTTTTTTTTTAGGTAAGTGCATAGGACAGCATGACGTATGGCTTTCTCAATTTACATCTAGGCAAATGAAGATTGCTCTCTTTCAGATTTTCTTTGGAATTTGAAGCTGGAAGTGAGCATTGTTACCTAAGGCACTGAAATACTCCCCTTCACCTCAGTTTCTGTTGGCTTGGTGTGTTTAGGCAGCAAATTCTTTCACCAGAACAATGGGTAAAGGGTGAGGCTGAGAGCTGTTAAATGATGCAGTTTCTATACAGATTTGTTGCCACGTAATGAGACTTTTGTGCCTCTTTCACTGCTGCTGGTAGCCTCTGCTTACGAACATTGAATGGCAGCTTGGAGTGAGATGAAGCAATTTTCCTTTTGTCTTCTCGTGGGGATTTGTCATGTATGTGTTTCCACAACACTGATGTATGACCTTCATTTTGCCACTCCTAAATATGATCATAGAGTTCTTTGTGTTGGAAGAGACCTTAAAACTCCTCCAGTCCCCCCCTGCCATGGGCAGGGACACCTTCCACTAGCCTAAGTGCATTGCTCCAAGCCCCATCCAGTCTGGCCTTGGACACTTCCAGGGATCCAGGGACAGCCACAGCATCTCTGTCCCAGGTCCGCCCCACCTTCATATCGAAGAATTTCCTCCTAAAATCTAATCTAAATTTCTCCTTTCATCCTAATCCATTACTCCTTGTCCTGTCACTACAGACCATAGTAGAAACCTCTCTCCACCTTACTTCTAAGCCCCCTTTTGGCACTGAAAGGCTGTAGTGAGGTCTCCCCAGAGCATTTTCTTCTCCAGGTTGAACAACCCCAACTCTCTCAACTGTTCTTTAGAGGGGAGCTGCTCCAGCCCTCTGACAATTTTTGTGGTCCCTCTGGATCAACTGTAACAGGTCCATGTCCTCCTCTGCTGGTTCCCAGGGCTGGGGCAGCTCTGCAGGTGGGGTGTCACCAGAGTGGGGTAGAGGGGCAGAATCCCAATCCCTTTCCTGCTGCCCACACTCTGAGAATGCAGCCTTTGTCTTTCTTCGTGCCAGCATTCATGGCCAGGAATGTCCCATTTGCCACCCCACCAGTATCCCCAGATCCTTCTGCACAGGGCTGCTCTCAGTCCCAGCACAATCTGTGCTGGTACTGGGGATTGTCCTGACCCAGGTGCAGCACCCTGCACTCAGAATTGCTGAACTTCACACAGTCTCAATTTGGTATTGTCAGGAAAATTAATCCACAAACACCAGAGGTTTATGCCCAAAAAGGAGATAGAGGAGTCCTTTTTTCTTTATTCGAATAAAGGGAGAGGCCATTGGGCATTCCCCTAGGATGTCTCAAATTTTTGAGAGCCTCCCTTTTTATCCTAATTTCCTGGCCACATTTCCCTCTCTCTTTCCCCATTAGCTGAGGTACAGAGTTTGGAGCTGACCCTGCTGTTTCCTAGAGCCAGGCTGCCCAGCTCCCCCTGCTTTAGATGATGATTCCAAGGATCAGAGTACACATGGGTGACATGATGGAGAGCCACTCTGTGTGTGGTAAGTCATCTCCACACAATTTGGAATCACAGAATATCCTGAGTGGGAAGAGACCCACAGGGACCATGGAGTTCAACCCCTGGCCCTGCACAGAGACCCCAACAAACCCACCCTGTGCATCCCTGAAAGCATTGTCCAAATGATTCTGGAGCTCTGGCAGGCTCTGTCACTGAGAGCCCAGCAAGGGCCTTTTGGATTTCTCTCCTGTTTGCCTGTTTCAAAACAAACCCAAACAAACCATTTCTAACAGCAGAGGACTGCAGGCCTTGCTGGTCTCCTTAAGCTCCTTCTCAGATTTCTCTTCAATGTCCAGCTGCTCCTCCAAAGTTTATTTAAAGATGAAAGTCATGGGCAGCAGTGAAGCTCTGCCTGCCTGTGCTGATATTGTGGGGTTTGTGCAGTTTATCAAGGGCATCTCTTTGGCAGCTCTTCAGAGAATCCACCACGGGAATGTCAGGCTGCTTGTGCTGGTTCCCTGCGTGCAGGGTCTGGGGAATGTCTGTATGAGGGCTGTGGTTACAACACAGAGAGAAAATTATTATAAAACCAGGGGATGGACAAAAACAAAAAAGGGCAGAACTTCCTGGGGCAGACACACAGCGGAGAGAGACAGTTATTTATAGGTCCTGATATAATACTTCACATCATAAAGTGATGCAGGGCCAAACCTGATGAATTTGGAGCAAAATGAGGAAATAAGTCAGCAGTACACGCAGGTATTTAATCAGCACATAATCCAGAGAGGTCTTTGGAAGGAGCCCTCTGTTGGTCATGGGGCCCAGTCCCTTGCGTCATGGAAGAGTTTAACCGTGCTGAGCCGCCCCTCCAGCCAGCGGGGCCCAGGGCTCATCACGGCAGTGAAGAGGTTTCCTGGCAGCTGCTGCACTGGCCAGCTCTTACAAACAAAAGGACTGTGGTGTAGCATTGTTGAACTCTGGGAAGTGACAGTAAAAAAATGGGATAGCTTGGGCTCCACGGTTACTGCATCCCGGGAACTCCCATCCCAGTGTTTTCAGTGGAAAAGTATACTTTTGTTTACTCAAAAAGTAATTTTGCCTTCTGAGCAGGAGTCATGGAACATGTTCCCTGGGAGCTGAAGTTCACGGCTTTTTCTGTCTGAGTTTTTTGCTAAAGAATCTGGGGCTCAGATGCATATTTTTACATATATATATATGTGTGTGTGTGTCTGTGTGATCTGTATATGTTTGTGTTACACACACATTTAGACCTGGCAGAGTGTGACTTCTTGAGTTGCTTCTGCTTCCTTGAAGGAACTGAAAAATTACACCAGTTTAATTAATTGAAAATTACTTTTCCAATCAAGGATTGCCCTTTTAGTGCAGTGAGTTATCCAAACAGACTATGTCTTATTCATGTATGATCCTAGATAAAGTTTGTAAAGAATTTTTGAGATTTTAGGTTCTTTGTGAACTGTTAGCCTTGGGTATTTGAGATTCAAATTTCTTTTTCATGTATGTGATTTAGTAAAAATCTGGAGTGGGATGACATGCTAACTCTGCTTTTTAAGGGACCACATTATAAATTTTAGCTTGAAATGTTTCCTTCAATTTATGTTCTGTTGTCCCTTCTTGCAGTATGTTGATGTCCAAATTCCCTTTCTTGTCGTACCCAAGGGAGCTCTCAGCATCTATGAAGTTTTGGTGTGAGGACAGAGACAGAGAAGGAGGAGGGGCTGGGCTGACAGCCTTTGCCTGAGCACCACGGGCCTGGAGCCTGTTTTGAGAACCCAGTTTGGTGTTACCCTGGTGCAGCTCCCGAGTTCTTGGTCTGGTCTCACTCTTTGCTGAGGTTTGATACCCTGTCACCCATTTGCATCTCCAGCCACTTCATGCTCTCTGTTGCAGCATACATGTTCTGGTTGCTGCATTGTGACTCTGCTCTCTTCTGACTGAAAACTACTTTCTTGAGGTAAGCTGTTACTCACAGAGTGCCTGTTTCCTGGGTAGCTTTTACCCTTCACAAGGTTCTTGAACCTTTCTTTACCAGTCCTTTTCATGGATTTTTCATAGTCTTTAGCTCTCTTTCAAGTCTTTGCCTTTCCTCAGGTACCACTACAATAATGGGCTAATTGCTTTCTTTGGCATGTCAGATTCCCAAACTCAGAAAGATAGGAACAGACTATAAAATAGGCCCTTGGCCCTTTCTGCTTTCCTTGGGCATTTCTGTTGCCTCATCTGACTTTTCAAAGAGTTGCTCTGTGGAACCTGCCAGTCATGACCTGAGGAGGATTCCTGCCTTGTCTGACGCAGTGTTAATGGCACCACGCCCAACTCTATAATCTGACAGATCCCAGATTTTAAGGGAAAGAGATTGTTTTCTCTGTTTCCTGGGGCTTTTACTTTCTCTGTTATTTAAACTAATGCATTTCTTAAATCATACTTGTGTTGGCCCCCGTTCTTGCCTGATTTATGTGTTAACATGTCTGTGCTGAAGGCTCTTTCCTTTTTCCATAAGCCTCCAAGGGTCTGGATCTTTTCTTTACCAGCACTGCAGCCTAATCAAAATCATACCTTAAAATCTTCCACTTCTAAACACTCCTGTAAAATAACTCATAAGCAGCTACTTTATTTTCACTGGCTGTGGAAATCTGTGGCAGTTAGATTTTAGATCTGAGAAATAATGTTTGCGAACATCTCTCATGAGTTTTATTTCCTGAGCAGTGGGAATGCTGGGAATGGCATGTTCCTCTGCTCAGAAATGTGCAGCTGCAGAATATATCAAAATATGGTATTTAGACAAATGTTTAAAGGCCGGCTTTGAGGGAAAAGGATGATTTGAAGGTAATTTCTGAAAAAATAATCTTTTACAGATTATTATAAATGGACCTGTCAATATTTAATGGAGGCCCTTCTAACTCAGCTCCTGAAGAGGTTGTAGAAATGCACATAGGAATCAGTCTTGGCACTATTTCCTCCTTTACCAACCGAACCATAAAGGATCCGGGTAAATGTTGACAATTATTGCTTGGTCCTTACCATTTTATCAGCAATGATTGCCTGGCTAATCACTGTGAATATTTAAACCTCAGGTTCTTTTCCTCATAAGAAGATGATCACTATCCAGCAGAAGGAAGAGATCTGCAGGTCTTTAGTTTTCATATGTGTTTACATAATTTTTCTTATCTTTCTGTGGATCTGATATTGCCAGCTTGGACAAGCTCACCAGATCTTTTAATAAAAATTGAAAGGCAGAAGGACATCCATGGTCAAGACTCTCATTTAGCTTGAAGTAGGACCTTCCAGTGTGATGGCATTGTCTCTTCTGGTAATCTTTCATCTGACACCAACTTGTTCAGGAAAACTGGAACCCCTGCCCATCTTGAGATTTAGAGATTAACAGGAATGGCCTTTAGAAACTCCTGTGCTGTGCATGATCCCTGAAGCTGTCCTGTGTTTATAAGTCAGGAGCCTGAAGCCTATGACATGAGAAATAGGGATTTGCTTGTAAACCAGCATCTGGTCAGGACATACCAGAGGTTATAGGATGAATGTGTAATATTGAGGCTGAGTACCCACTGAAACCCCCTGATCTCACCACCTAAGCCCCTTAGCCTCCTCTGAGAAATCCCAGGCCATGTAATCCAGGGGAGGAATTGAACATTCACTGTCATCAGCCATCAGTTGAGAGAGGAATGTGCTCAATGCATCACATCATCATCTCATTGTCAGCAGTGATTCATGAAGTGCAGCTGAACTCCAGGGTGTCCTGAATAAAATAAATCCATCCAGGGAAGTCTCACCAGGACACGCACGTGAATCTTTGTGTGTGAAGAAGAAGCTGAGTATTAGAGTGGTGAGGCCCTGGTATGGGGTGCCTAGTGAAGCTATGGCTGCTCCTGGATCCCTGGAAGTGTCCAAGGACAGGTTGGATGGGGCTTGGAGCAACCTGGGATAGTGGAAGGTGTTCATGCCCAAGGAAAGGGATGAAACAGTATCAGCTCTGTGGTGCCTCCCAACCCAAACCATTCTGGGATTCCATGTGAAACACTGTACAGCTGTGCTGGGGTGTTCCCAGTGGAGAAATCCATGTGGGGTTATGGTCACACTTTTCCTCTATTGCCCTTGCAATAAGGAAAGAGGCAAGTGAGATTTCAGCTGTTTTCATAGTTACAATCAAAGGATTTCTGAAGAGCCTGCACAGCAATGTCAGTACCAATTCGGACTGGGTGTGCTGGGCCAGCAAATGATTTACTGGAGGAACTTCAGGGAGAGAGAAAACTGTGTGTAAATGTTTGGTTTTTATGGCACAGAGTTAGTTTTTATCTCAAGACAAATACCACTGAGCTGTTCTGCAGAGATGTAGCCCTTTACAAGTAATAGGACTTCTAAGTAGCAGTGGCAGGCAGGTGATGAGGAAACACTGTGTGGATGATGCAAGTACCTGAAAGGAGGATGAGGGAAGTGAATGCTTAAGGTGAAATGAATGTGTCTTGCTCTTTCCAGGTGTAATAAAGAATCAGAGTTTTACAAACAATTGAAAATAGACTAAACACTTTAAAAAGACATCATCTTCTTCCTCCTTTTCCTCCTTGGCAACAGATGGAGAGTGATCCTGCAAGAAGCACTTGCTGCTCACACACTTTCAGCAGCCCCTAGGGTTATGGATAACTGGTTTAAATTCCATCAGGATGCTGTAATTTATGTTCCATGGCTGAGCAGACACATCTGGCCTGGGCTTAGGGGACCACAAAGATGGCTTTGTCATAACCCCTCTCCAAGTTAAATACATCCCACAGCTGTTACCGAAGGTTGTGGTTGTTATCTTCTCCTATATTTTTTCTGCCTTTAGGGTTTGCTGTGTAGTTTCATAAACTGAAATAGGTGAAGCAGGAGCTTTTGGAAAGGAGACAGTTTCTCATTTTTGCTGACTTTCCCCTAGTGTCTCACTGTAAAGTTTGAGAATCTTTTCCAAAATGGTAGATAAGGCTCGATCTAGTAATGGAAAAACCACATTCCCCTGTTTCAGTGGTTTAAGTGTTGACCCCTTCCAGACAAGTATTTTGGCTTCTCTCTGCTGCAGCAAGAAAACAAGGAGATGAAGGAGGTAGGAGTGGCTGTCTGCTCCTGCTTTGGGGTTCTTTGTGTATACATTTGGATATTTCAGTGGATTGCTCTAATATAAATATTTAAAGAAAAACAACAGAAACCCCCAACTGAAGTGGAGAGCAGCTCCAGAGCTGCTTCAGAGAACATCTGTGTCAGCTCTTGACTGCAAAGGAGGAGGGTAGAGCATGTAACCAAAGGATGGGAGATAATTGCTAGGCAAAAATCACAACCCAGCCTGACACTCCCACCCTGGTCTCCAGACAGGGAAAACAGGCTTTGTGTCAGACTGCAGAGGGCTGGGAGGAAAGCCACAAAACCTCCCTCCTTTCTCCCTGCTCCTCAAAATGCCAGAGTGGTTTTCCCACTGTCCTGAGCCCCTGCAGCTGCTCCCACGTGTGGGGAGTCCCTTGGAGCACAGCATGGGGTGGGAATGGAGCCCATGCAGGGCAGGAGCACCACGGACTCAGCAGCAGCATCTCCCCAGGATTAAAAGTGTCTGAACTATTGCAAACCCTGTGGGGAAGAGCTGCTTTCCAAAGCTGTTTCCCAAAGAAAAATTAGAAACAGTCCCGTAATCCCTGTACACAAACACTGGAACAAATATTGCCAATGATCAATAAAGGATGGTCACATAACTTTATTTATTTTAAGTAGTCTGGGAGGTCTTTTCCAACCATAAGGATTCTATGATTTAATACTTGCAGCCAAAGAAACTTTCTGCTTTCCTAGCTCAAGAGGCCTCAGCACAGGGGTTTAGGGATCCAGTGCAAGAAAAAAATGGATATTCCTGGTTTTGTTTTTTTTTCATTGATCTGCTATGACTTCAGTCTCTGAAATAAAAGAAATGCTTGTGCTCTTATGCTTGTGATCTTTTGTTTTTGTTTTCTTTTTGAAGAAAAAGTACTTTATTATCTGAGATTACCTGAGTGTAGATAAAATTATCTTCAGAAAATTTACTGCAGCCATCGAACTATGGATCTGTCTGGCATGCTAGATGGATTCTTGAAGACATGTTAAGTACATAAAATTCTTTAAAATAAGCAGATTTAATTCTCTTTCCTCTCCCCTTTCTATTAGGCCAATTGTGAACTTCTGAACTGGAAAAAACACCTTTTTTTCCTGCCAGAGCCCCTTGATCTGATCCATTCTGTTGATTTAGCACAGCCTGGTTTTTTGGTAGCTGGGGTGGGGGGAGGCCACAGGGGTAACTTTTGTGAGAAGCTTCTAGAAGCTTTCACTATGTCCAACAGAGCCAATCTGTGATGGCTCTGGAGATGGACATGCTGCAGGCCCAATTAGAGAGGTTGGTAAGGCCTCTGTAATGACATATTTAAGAAGAAAATCCAAACAGCACGCACACAGGTTTTTTCCCAGGGCTGGCGAAGCGCCGCCGCTGGGAACCATCCCCGGCACGGCGCACGGCAATGTGCCGCGGCCGACGCCATCTCGGGGTGGCCACAGCCAGCCTGGCCTGCCTGGCCACCCCCAGCCAGCGGTGCCGCAGGCAGAAGGGCAGGGCCAGCGGCTTCCCCTTCCCGGCACCGCACGGAGAGAGGCCTTGAACAGCGCCAGCGCCGCGGAGCCGCCACTGCCCGCGCAATGGCGGCGGGGCTGCTCGGCCGGCAGCCGGAGCACGGCCAGCGATTGCCCCACAGAACCTAAACGAGATCAGCCTCTCACTGCTGGGGGATCTTGTGAGAGCCTCTGAATCAGGGCAACCTGTTGGCAATGGTACCTACAAGCAGAAGTTTGTCTTCTGGTCAGAGAAAAGGAGGAAGTGAGGACATGTGAGGGAAAACAACATGGCAACACCAAAGTCAGTGGAAGAGAAAGGAGGGGAGGAGATGCTTCAAGTGTTGGAGCTGAGATTCCTCTGCAGGCTGTGGTGAGGAATATGGTGAAACAAACTGTCCCCTTGTAATGCATGAAGTTGTTATAGATGGGTGGTGTGGTGATTGGCTCTCACAAATGAGGAATGGATATCATGTGTGTTAAAAAAAAGCTTTGTTAAGGTTTAAAGTTATTTTGATGTGTGACTCTGTTGTTGTAGGTTGTTTTCAGACCTCTTTGTGTCCTCCCTTTAATCCTCTCTTCTCCTGTCTGTACTGTTGCCACCAGACAACCCTGGCTGTCAGGTCTGTCAGAGATATGTGGGGGGAGGGCTCGTACCCATGGCGCCTGCATGAGGCAACGGGAATGGGGGAGGCTTGTCACTGGGGGGACATGGCATGGTAACAGCTCACCTCCAACCAGGCTGCAAGAGGTTCTCCACCAATGGACGGCAAAGAAAAGTCAACTGGCAGACTTTGGGAGCGGCCAGGGATACGTAAGGAAGATGTTTGAATATGTATGACGATTTATGAATATTTACTTGGCTGATTCAACAGCAAGGGTATAAAAGGCAAAGCTGCCATTTTGTGGACATTCCCGGCGCTGTCCCTTTTGCTTTGTGAACTTTTTATTAGCTGTCAATAAAACTTTTATAACTCATTCTCACTTGGGGTCTGAGTCATTTATAACAAAGTCAACAGGAGATGCAGAGATCCACTCACAGCTCATGGGAAAAGTGCTTACGCAGGAGTGGATGGGTGTTAGAGGAAGCTGTGATCTAGTGGGACACCCAAAGAGAGAAAGAGGGCCCCTGCTTCCAGAGATAGAGAGAGAGAGAGAGCCCTTGCTCCCAAACTAGAGCAGCCTGTCCTTAAAAGACTGCACCCCATGGATGAATGGCCCACACCACAACAGTTTTGGGATGACTGTTTGCCCATGGGAGGGACCCCATGGCAGAGCAGAGGAAAGACTCCTCTCCCTGAGCAAACAGAAAAAAATTTCAAATGATGAACTGACTAAAACAAAAACCCCCATGCCCTGTCCCCCTGAGCTGTCAGTGGGAAAGAGGGAGGGGCTGAGGGGGAAAAAAGGTGTTTTAAAGGCTTATTTTACATCTTGTTATCCTCCTCTGAATCAGTTAATAATAAATTTACTTTATACCTTTAGATTTGAGCCTATTTTGCCCTTGAAGTTTTCTCTCCCAATCCTTAACCTCTTCATTATTTTTTTTGCCTCTCCTCTGCCCAGCTGTAGTGGAGGAGGGTGAACAAATGACTTTGTGGATACCTGGTGTTTGGCCAGTACCAAACCACATCAATGCTTGCTATTATTTGTCCAGTTTATGTGCTGAATGGACTTTAAAAATTAGGGCTGGGCAGAAGAGAAATGTGGCTCAGCAAGGTAACTGAAACTTGATAAAAGGGCTTTTTTGAGTCAAAATAACATCTTCAATGCTTTTTTGTTGAAATGAAAACATTAAAAAGTGATTGACTTAACTTTTTACTATATGAAAATGTATTATTGAATCTTGAAATCACTGATACCTTTGGATAACCTTTTGATTTTAACTTCAACCAGTTTTTAAAGATTTTCATGTGTTTAAAGTGAAAGATTTCAGTTAAAAATGTCCTGATGGCTTCTAACTCCTTTTCCCCACCAAGCTAAAATAATAAACAAATAAAACCAAAAGGTTTCCCCTCAGTGATAAATCAGTGCCCACTGGACCTCTGTTCCAGGCTTGGAAGGAAAGGATTCACCATTTTCAATGCCAGCTGGGGCTGGCAATGACTACAAAGCCTGTTATTCACTGAGTTTAACATTCAACATCACGCTGAAGAGCAAAACATATTGCCCAATGCCTCGGAAGAGATCCCTGCGGTGAAGAGATGACTCCATCAGCTGAGCTCTCTTCCTTTGTCCTCTTATTTTCCGACTGGATTCATCATTTTGACTGGGTGTCAAGGCACCCCTTCAGTTGTGGAGCCCTGGAACCTGGGATGTGTCACAGACATTTGCTGGTGCAGATGCTGCCTTGGGTTTCTCCTCCTCCCTCAGCTGCCCTGCTCCTCCTCCAGTGTGTCCTTCAACATGGGGTGAGTGCACGTAGCCCCTTCACAGAGAAAAAAAATGAATCACAACCTATTGTAGTTTTTGTTTTACTCATTTTGTTATTTTTCCAGGTTACTGATTCATTCAAATTTCTGAGCAAATTTCCGTGGTAAGATCTAAGGTGTCAAAATATCTCCCCCAATGCTTGATTATCTTGGCTGCTGCAATTTCCTTTTTGAGATGTTTTGACTGGAAACAATTATGATGGTGGACTCAAAACTAATGACTCACTTTCAGAGAATGGAGACTTATTTGAATTCTTGGAATTAGTAGGGGAATATGCAAAGTACCTCTCCACATTTTCACAAGAGTTCAGTGTGTGCAAGCCAGGTGGTGACCATGGGTAGGTTTTAAGAGGATGACTTTGAACTCATTCATTTGAGAGGAGAAGTGTTTCCAGGGACAGAAGAGGGTAGAAGTGTGGCCTTTACTTTGGTAGTGGTTAATAAAATTGATTGAGTTAATGAGATCATTAGTGTTTATGTATGAACCACTCAGCCCAGCTTTTTTGTCCTGCTGTGGCACAGCAGGTAATTTGTTCACTGCTCAGCAACTCTTCTAGTAAATGTTTGGCTTTTGCTCATTCTGCTTTATAAATCACCTGGCAAGTGATGTGATTACAAAAATGTATTTCTAAATATATGGTAGCAGAAGGTTAACTCAGGGAGAGGCAGGGGGAAATCTCTCATGAAATGTTAATGCAACTACTTTTGATATTTTCATGATCAGCTAACTGCCTCGCTTCTTCTTAGTCACACAAGGATGTCTTTGCTTTCTGGTTGTTTCTTGTGGCCCAATCTCTTTCTGGCTTTTCAATGTAAAGCTCGGTGACAGATTGAGGTCCCTTAAGACTTCCACATCCAACTTTTGTCTTGGCTTTAGGCACAGCTCAGTGAGCTACACCTTAATAAAACTGAATTTATCCATAAAACTTAGGTTATTTATTTCTTTTGATTTTGGACAGCACAGCTGTGACCAGGAGGGTCACAGACATAATGCAGGTTCTTCTGCAGCATCATGTTCCTCACCTGAAAACTGACCTTGGTCACTCTTTCAGGAACAACATCAGGAAAAGGAAAGATAAACTCAGGGCTCTGGGTTCCCTTTTGTCACTCACTGTCTGTTCTCTATTGATGCATTTTAGGCATTTTGAGTGTAACTTGTTTGCAAAAATTGATGCTAATTTGACAGACTGCTTCCAAGCAAATAATTAACTGCCCAAACTAACCTTTGACTACCCTTCATCAAAGGCAATACATCTGAAACCAAACAAAATGGTAATTCTTCATTGCTGCTGTGGCAGCTGTGCCTGTCTCAGAAGACATGACACAGGTATAGGAATGACTCTCTTATAATTTCCACTTTTCTGTTCTGAAGCTGGAAAATCCCCAAATTACACAACCTGTCACTTTGCCTTGGTATTGATATGTGGGTGATGTGTAAATGTCCTGCTGCCCCTTCCTGCCTGCAGGGAACCTGCTGGGGGCATCTCCAGGGATCTCCTGCAGGTAGCAAGCTCTGCTCTCCAGCTCACATTGTCCCCCTGACATTTTGCCCAAGGTACATAATCCAGCAGGAAGCGTTTCTGCACTGAGTGGGCCATGCCTGGAAATGCCTGTGCTGGTCAAGTGGGTCCTACTCACATGAGAAACCTGGATTTAGTCACAGTTTTCCACAGTGTGTCTCAAATTCCTTACAACAGAATAGGGGTTGAATAGTCTTGAACGTCAGCCAAAGGGCTGGTTGCTATTATGACAATAAGATGAAGATAAATACGTTTCTTCCAAGAATTTCAGTCTGCATCAGATCTTGTGTGTTGAGATTCCTCTGATCTCTGCTCAGCTTTGCAGAAGGGAGCTTGTAAAAGAGGCTTCTTGCTGGTTGTCAGATTGTTCTCAGTGCTTCAGCCACTATAAGAAATTTAGCTTCAATTGTTCTTAAAATCCCAACACAGCCTTGGTAACTGGTGAATTTTCTAGGTGTCTGCAAGGAAGATTTGAACAACACCCACAGAAAGGAAAATTACTGATCTGACTAACCTATTCCAGCTGAGGAGTAATAAGGATAAATAATCCAGTATTCTAGGAATTTGCATTAATTTACTTGATTTTAAACAATCTTTCTAATTTTAGTCCTTGTTTAAAGCAGAACACACCCTGCCAAACTGTGCTATGGTGAGGGTTTTTTTTTTCCTTTCCCTTTTTCTGGTCCTGTGGTTGAATTGTTCCATAATTGCAGCTATTTGAATCTGAAACTCAAATTAGAAGGACTTGAAAGAGGGAATGCAGGAGAAGACATGAATACAGCATGTGAGGAATTCAATGCTCCTCTCTGTGAGTTAGAAGGGTTTATACTCTAATATCTTCCCTGAAACGTAGCCAATCCCATTTTAGTATGAGACCAAATAATATGAGACTCCTTTTTTTCCTTCAGTGAGGAAAAGTTGCAAAGTGCATTTATGCTGCTCTGGCTGCAGACTTGCTGCCCCAAATATTTTAATGTCTCTCTTACTATAGATATTTAATATTGTGGTCACAATTTTTTTTTTCAGGTGTTAAGAGAACCACTGTCCTGTTTGCTGCTCTTTGGAGTGGGTATTTATTTATTTTCTAGGTATTTGAGACACCTGTACGTGGCAAATCCCTCTTGGAAAGCAGCAAATCTGCCATATCCTAAAGGTCTGATGACCTGTAGATAACAATTCTCCTGAGCAACGACCTCCTCCTGTCATAATCCAGATATAATTAATATTGTCTCAGTTTCCTGGCAATGTAACTTAAAATGAACCTGGCTGCTCTGTATTCCATCAGTCCTTAGTCCAGAAATTTTTTCCATCCTTACAGCCCCTGTAAAGACCTCCTGGCCCAGAAGCAGCTGCTGCTGGGGCCATCTTGAGCATCTTTACTTTGCCTGGAGACACCATGGAGACAACAACATCCCACTTGTTTTGATAATTTCCCATTTGTTTGGATAATCTCCTGATAAAATTCCAGAGGAAGATTATTCATGTGCTCCCTAGGACATGTGAAATTGGTTTTGAAGGAAGTCTAGAGAGCAATGAGATGATTTTCCTCTCAAGCTCCTGCCCCAGGGCTGTTCAGTGTGAACCCTTTTATGCCACGTGTCCTTCCTTTGGGAAGCAGAGAGAACTGGGATCCAATTTTGATTCACCTGCTGCTGATCCAATTGTGGCTTTCTTAAATTGTGGAACATTTTTAATACTAGGTTTTTGTCTTTTTTAGTGTCTGTGTAGGGTATGAATAACATCTTGAGCATTTACCAAGCAGAACTTCCGAATTTGCTTCTTTGGTAGAACAGTTCTTGTCTTCATTGAGACAGATGGAATTTTGTTGGAAATATGTACTTGAAGGCTGGGTGGTTATTAGTGCTTCACTATTAGACTGAGGCTGGAAGGTTTTAATGGAGAAAATTAAGAATAAATTTCCTTTAGCAATAACTGTTCTAAAATTGTCTGAAGGACTCTTGATGTGATTCATTATGACATTTTTTAGCCCTTCATTGCATTGTTTTACTCAGAAAGAGAAGAGAATGATATTCAACTGTGCTAATTGAAAATCTTTCCTCTTGAATCAAGGAACTGGCAAGCTTTCCCTGGTGAGATCCCACTGGGCTGAGTACATGTGAATTCACACTCTGAGAATGCATCCATGCACTCTGGGTGGACTGTGCTCATCACTCAGCAGAAACTGATATAATATCCCTTCATTTTCATGTTGTGTGCTGCATTTGGCTGCTTAAGTATTTTGGATGGACTCACACTGACCTTACTCATCAGAGAAGGTTAATCCTGACCAAGTGCTGGGGTCATGCTGGTTTTGCTCAGGGATGAGAAAAACTAATTTTTCACTAAGGGAGAGGGAGTGTTGTGATCAAAATTACAGATTTCTTCTTTCACAGTTTATTCAGTTTGCCATGTGTGCAGGGCAAAATCCATTTTTCTCTGTTCATCTTATTAAAAAGAAAGTTCATTGTGAAATTCAGTTCCTGATCTCAGGCCAAGTTTTTTTTTGTGGAGTAATGAAGATACAAATTGCCTGTTCAATTTATGGCAATCCTTTCCCTACCTTCAGCTTAAAAACTGATTTAAAATTATGCTTTTCTAGCCATGATTCTCCATAAACCAGTAGCTTTTCTCTGTGCTCTGTGAAACTCTTAGAGAACTTATCTTCTTCATGTCTTGTTCCTGGGAAGTCTGAACACCAAAACTATCCAGAGCTGCCTTGGAAGGACATTGTGAAAGGAGAAAATATGGAAAAATATTTTTTCTGTGTCTATGAGATTTGACACTGAGCTTTTGTGCCTCAAACACTGACAGTATTCCTGACTACATATATTCTTTTTTTTATACCTTATTGAGTGTTCATTTTGTGTTAAAATGAACTTTAATTAATTAATTAATTTAAAATAAAGAAAATTACATCATTTACTTAGTTTATTTAGTTTGTATTTATTTTATGTTGCTTACTTTTGTGGTAGGATCTCTCATACAAAGTTATGGTTTTGGAATATCAGCTTTAACTCCCTTCCAAAGTAATTTTTACCTGATGTGAGAAGTTTTATATTTGATGACTTTCTCTTTTCATTTGTGCAGTTGCATTCCTGGTGTGCATTTCCAGCTACTGCTGGTTCTTCTTTTTTAACAATATTATATAAAATCCAAATTGGATGGAAATCTCTTGAAAAGGAAAGGTAAGCTAAAGCCATTACTGAGAAAGGCTGTTGTTTTTAGAAGAATTCCAAGAGAAATAAAGGAATAAACTGAACATACAGTTGTGTAATTGCCACACAGAAAAGAAATGGAAAAGGAAAAGAAGAAACTCTCCGGGAGCAGGAAAAAATTTAGACTCTTTAAGAAAAAGTATTTGCGTGGGCACCTTAATTCTCCACTAATAAAATGACTCTGATTAGCTTAGAAGTTTGGAGATGGTTGGAAGAGCTAAATGTAGAAAGGAGAATCAAAAGCTGCAGTGATAAATCTTGAAAAGTGGTGCTCTTGTGCAAACTCAACATCTAAAAATTAGAATGTTAATAAAGAGCTTGACTGCACAAATTCCAGGGATTTTAATTACAAATCTATTTTTTATTGGCTCCTCGCCTGTGAACAGGAGGGAGTTGGAGCAGAGGAATTTTGTGTGCTTAAAAAAATTCTGGAGCTGTTTATTCTTCAGAGGTAATATTGCCCCAAAGGTTTTTTGTGGCTATTTTTAGATGCTTGCATTTCATTTTTGGAGACAGATACTATATTACAAAAGCTGTATTAATAGAGATATTCTTTCATTTCTTAGTTCGTGTGTGGTTTAAGCTGACATCAATTATAACAATTTTATGAGGGTTTTCTTCCTCATCAAACAGAAGTAATTGTTCAGGGGAAGATTAAATCTTAGGCAGGTCCTTTTGCAAAGGAGAAGTTGCTTTCAGGACTTTCCCCTGAAGAACTTTTAAGTTCCATTGGGATGAAACACTGCTTTGGAAATGCACCACTAAGGTGGATAGAATTAAGTCAGTAAGTTGAGGGCAGAATTGCTGCTTTCAGGTGGATGTTTAGAGGATAAATACAATGTAATACCTTCCATAGGACAAATTTATTTCAATAGACTTTAACAGTTTCTACTTAGTCATCCTAATTTTTCTGTTTTGTCACCTTTGGACTTCAGGAAAATCTTAAAATGCCTCTAATGCTTCTGTTCCCTGTTCTCCACCTTTATAAAACAGGAGTAAAATATTTGCTCATGAGAAACTTTGAATTTTCAGTTGTAAAAGGTGTTGGGGCACACCTTTTTCAAAAGTTTCTTTTCCATACATTCATTAAAGTTTCTGTTTCACCTTAAAAAAAAAAAAACCAAAAAACAAAAAACCAAAAAACCAAACAAGTAAACAACACTTGAAGGTAACAGTGTTACATTTGGCTTCTTAGAAAAGCCTCCAGTGAAGCTGCTTCCTGATTTCATCAGCTGAAGAGCCAGATGGAATATTTCTGAGTATTTCCCCCTAATTTCCTGTGGGAGCCACTTCTGCTCAGCCTGGTGCCCTTCTCCTTCCTGTGAATGTCTCTGGGTCCACTCCTCATCTGTGTTCTCTTTACATCTAAGACCTGGACATTTATAATTTGGGACAGATCTTGGGGTGCATCTTTGCATCCCAAAGATGCTTGGGAGCATCTTTGGCCATAAACATCCAACCAAAAGGCCTCCTTTCCTCCCTATTCTCCCCCAAACCACACCACAATTCTCATTATTTTATTTGATGGCAACATTTTGCTCAGTTTGGGGAATTATGGAGACCATTGCAGAGCTGATCATATGTTCCTTTCTAACGAGTTATTCCATTCTCAGAATTAATTTCTTATATTCATTCATATTCTCAGTCTTTTACGCCAGCTCATACATGTCACTTAAGTCACCTCACCCACACCAACCGATGGGGCTGGGAGCTCATTGCATTTCACCAAACCCAAATATTTGCCTTGTTATTAATTACAGCCCGATTTGCAATCAGTACACAAATAAAGGTACAAGATATTTCACAGTAAAATAAGGACCTTAAAGAAACTGCCACTGCTATGAGATAATTTATCCCTCTGGAAAGGCTGCAGTACGGGGAGAATCCCTGGGCATGGCCATGGTGCTAATTCGCAACTTGAGCTCTGACCTGGGGGTGGGAACAATCAGGTTTTGTTCTCTCAGGCTTGTTAGTTATGTGTGTTGTATTTCAGCTGAAGGATGTGACTGAGCCTCTATAAATAAAAGGTAAAAAAAGTACAGCAGGGAGGCTTCCTGGTGTCCAATCTCTTGAAAAATTTTGCATGTGAAAAATTTCATCTTCCATCTAAGGATGCAACAAACATATTTGGAGTTTTCCTGTGTTCTGTAGGTTTGAATGTCAAATCTGTGTGCTAAGCATGTGCTCTAGATTTTGAGTCATTCCTGCTTTTAATGTGGCTCTGCCTGTGCTGGGGGAGAAGGATCAAACAAAAGCTGGGCCAGTGGTCCTTTGGTTACAGTCCTTACATATGCAATTTATGTCCTTGCATTTACAATTTACACAGAAAGTATAATCATAGAATGCTTAATTATTGAAATATTTTGGAACAGCTCTTACAGCAAACTTGGAATAGTCTGCCAGGAGAATACCTGGAAGCCAGGTGATGCTAGGAGCAATAACCCTCTGGGGAAGCTATTTTGACCATAAGTACTAAGTTAGAACTGTTTGGGGTTTTTTTGTCTCCAAGATTCACACATTTTGGTGAAAAGACTGCTTTTGATAAGTTGCTTTTCTGCTGGGAAATTTTAAACACATCCCAGTTATTTACATGTGCAGATTCATTAATTTTTTTGGACCTTCAAATTCATAGGAAGATTTTGGCTGAAAGATAGCAGAGGTGTCAGAGGCTGTAGGAGGTGTTCTCTTCAGTGGCCTAAATAAGTGTGATAAACAGCAGCAATGTAAGGCTGGGCTTCCTGTGTTCCAGCACCCCATATTTATTTAATCTCAATTAATATCTCTTTGATTGTCTGTGCTCCTTCAAAAATGCCATTGACACCAGCTGCTCATGGGAGGGGAAAGTTATAAAAACTTTTCCTTCAGCTGCATTTTCCATGTCTGGGGACTGAATTTGGTTGTGGTTTTTTTGTAGGTTTTTTTTTTTTTTTGTGGTTTCTTTTTTGTGTGTGTTTTTTTGTTGGTTTTTTGGTTTTTTTTTTTTTTTTGTTTGTTTGGGTTTTTGTTTGTTTTTCCCCTTGAAAAGCTCTTTTTTGAGCTTTAAAGGAAAAAGAAATGTTGGAAAATTCCAAAACTTTTTATTTTGTGACTTTTGTGCATTGCCGAAAAGAGGCTGGTAAAGCCTCCAGTGTGAGGAAAGGTTTCCTCATCAAACTGTTAACACTTAATTTCAGTGATATTCTGCCAGAGGCACTGAGGAGCCCAGAAAACAGTGAACCATGGTCAGAAATTGTGAGCTGTGCCTGGGAGCCCTTCTCTTCCCTGGGCCTCCTCTCTCAAAGTAAAAGGGTCTGATTGATGCCAGGCACTGAAAAAAGCCTCCCAGCATTCAGTGAAAAGGGACTCTGAGCAAGGTGGAATGGGAAATGACCCTTGTAGGGCTGGTCACAAGGCCCAGTGTGGGGATAGAAGGGAAAAAGCTCTGCAGGAGTTGGGGAATGTCTGGAAAAGTTCAGCACAGACAGACCTTGTGATTTCTATCCCCATAAGAGCTCAGGAATGTGAGGCTGAGCTCCATCATGATCCCAACAAAGCTTAGATGTTGCAGGAAATGAGGTGGGGTCTTATCCCCATTCCTGTTCTCTGCTCCAAGGCCAGTTCTCATTTAGTGTATGGACAATAAAAACGGTCTGAGGTAGAACTTCACTTCTACCTCCTCTGAGACAGAGCTTCACTTCAGTGGATTGGATAAAGATTTGAATGGGGAAGCCCTTTCTGGGCTCTCTTGCTGGAGGAGAAGATGACAATTATGAGTATTTTGCACAGTGATTAAAGCCTTAAGGAGAAGCATCTCCAAAGGGCGAATTGCATTTTCCAAATTGAAATTTTGAATGGTTTTAGTAAAATACTGCTTCCATTTTCACCCCTTAAAATTAATTCTTATTAATTTTTCAATTTTAGATTATGAGTTTTTCATATTTAACATTTTTTTTCAGCTTGCTGATGAGCCCATGCCTGTAGCCTGCAATCTGTGTGTTTCCAGGTGTGGTTGTGCAGTACTGAAATACCCATTTTTGCTTTGAAGAAAGAAAAAGAGAAAATGTTTCCCTTTAAGTGGTGCTAGAAAATTTTCCTATTGAAGTGGTGCTAGCAAATTCCCTCTTTGTGCAGCTTTTTTCAGTCACTCCATTACCAGGGCTGCATTTGTCTTTGTTCTTGTGAGGGGTTCAGTAGGGTGGCTGGGTTGTACAGGACATCCCAGGAGATTTGGATGGCTTCTTCTGTGGTTGTCTGACGGGAGAGGGAGGAAATCCACAGCTTCAGGGAAGGTTTTGTGAGGTGCAGAAATGCAGTTCCCGTGCACAGAGCTCAGTGAGTGCTTTGGCATCCCTGTGGATACACACCTCAGGCTGTGCAGGGCTGGGGAGAACCCACTGACCTGGTCTAGGGAAGCTGTAAACACCAGCTTTGGCAGAGGAGATGGGTGGGCTGTAGTTCCAGGGTGGAGCTGGGCCAGACTGGATTTTTCCTTTCCCAAATTAGAGGCTGAACGTGTGGCTGGGAACTCAGCAGAGGCAGGGAGAGGCTCCCAGGCACTGCACAGGCAGCACCTGGGGAGCAGGACAGGCTGTCCCCAGCCCTGCTCCTCCTGGGTCCTGCACTGAGAGGAACACCCCTCACCCTGTGCTCGTGGTCTGGTTTTGGCACTTAGTGTGGGGGTGCTGGCTCTGCCCTGGCTCAGTGAGCTTTGGAAAGGACAGGCTCCTCCTCACACACATTCCCTGCAGCGAGGCCGCCCTGGAAAGGGATCTTCTACAGGGCTTGTTGAGAGGTGTGCAAGCAATGCACCCTGCTTGGCATTAAAAAGAAGTGCAGTTATTCAATTACCTATGAGGAGGAAAGAGAAGGGGGTGAAATGGTGACACAATAAAGTGGTGTTGCCACGGCTGTATGTGACTGAGTGTGTTTATGAAATACCTCTGTTGGTGACATGATCCAGCCATGACCATTCCTTAGAGCTGCTTTGCAAGCCAGAGTGGTCTGTGTCACCATCATCCCTTCTGTGGCTGGAGAGAGTAAAATCAACAGGAAATAGGATCATTCTGCTGCTTTTTCAAACGTTTTCTTTCTAGAGTTTGGCAAGCTGCACAGCGAGGAAGTTTACTCTCTACTTACGCTAGCTCTTGCTCTGGACTTTCTTAATTTATGCAAGCGATTGTTTTACCTCATCCAGAGTGATTCATGATTGGCATTCTGGTGTTTGACAGTCAGAGTGTTGGGAGGCTCCAAGTGAAAGGCTCCCTGCCTTCCAAGGAAATGGAGCCCAGATTCTGCAGAGACACTTTTGAACAAGGAGGGAAAGCAGAGAAAGCTCCAAACAGAAAGTATTTGCGTGTGCTTTCCTGTTTATTTGGGAACATGAACAGTGCTGCAGGGAGGAGTCAGCTGGAGTCTGAGGCCCAGTTACCTCGTACACAGGCCTGTGAGACACGTGGATCTTCTTTCATCCACATTTCCTGCTCAGGTGGACTTCCAGCACGTACCTGGAGATGATCCTGGAAATCTGTTCCATAGGCACAAGGAGGATCAAATGCAGAATTAGGTCACCATAGCAGCAAGACCCCTCTTTTGCTACAGATTCTAGAATCATCTAGAAACAGGGATTTCTGAAGCTTCCTAGTCTGTTCCAGGGCTAGTTTTCTTGGTTTCATGGATGTGTGTTCAGGCTGCACCGGGGGAAGATATGAGACAATTCAAGAGCTGGGGTGTCCCCAGTGAGAGAAAGGCAGGAGATGAGGTGGAGATGATGGCTTCTGAAGTATGGGCAAGAAGGAAGAAGAGGGGGCACATGGAACATGACAGCCAGAATTGGGTAGTCTCTATGGAAAAAAAACCCCACCTTTTCAGTTTCTCTCCAAAGCCTTATGGGGCTGGTGCAGTCTGAGGCATTCTTTTCCCTAAAAAGTTGTCTACACCACTTCTCTAAAAAGGATCCGCCTTCACCTGATTTCTAGGAAACTGGCTTGAAGTTTCTGTCTCCTCTGATCAGTTTGTGCTACTTGGCAGAATGTGAATGGCTCTACAAAAAAAGTTAACAATAAAGTAGAAAACTTCTCATCCCATTGCCAGCCTTTCCAGGTCTCTAGACTGGTTAATGCATGACAGCTCCTGGTTTGTCTGCTTGCCTCTGTCCTTCTGTGTCCTGCAGACAACCTGAGGTCAAAACCATCTGGGTGGGATGAGGTAAACCATCCCAGGCATTATTCAGTCTGAGCCTCGAGTGCCAGGGGGAACAGATTGTTTGGAAAATACAGTTTCCCTGCTAAGAATGAGAAAAGGTGGTTTTTCCTTACCCACTTGGTATTCTGTAATGTGGGCTATTCCTGCCTGGGGCAGAGCTGCAGATGACAGAATGTTTTCCCAGCTGTCCCCTCAGAGTCCAGCCTGTGGTTTGAGGGAACAGCCACTGCCCCATGCAGAGAAACCTGCAGGCATCCAACCCAGGGGTCTGTCCTGCCCATTCTCACCTTCCTGGGCAAGGTGTGGCCACAGAGATCCCAGGGAAGGTGCCTTCCTGGGGAGTGATGGTGTACTGGGCACAGGGAGGTGCTAGTGGTGTCAGTGGGGCACAGCAGTCACAGTGGAGTCTTTATTTCTCGTGCTGAATTGCACACACACTGTGCCCACTTGGGCTGGCATTAAACCATCTCAACCCCGAAAATAACCGCTGAGATGTTTCTTTTTTTCCTTACAGATACCTCCTCTTCTGCCACTGTCTCCTTTTCATTGCTAAAAGCATTGCCTCTACGTGTGATTTGTATCTGCTGTACAAATGATTGCACATTAATTATTGCCAAATTTCTGCACAGAAAAGAGGAAGAAATGGGATAGATTTAAATGACAAACTTTACCCAGAACATGATCTGAAACCAAAATATTTTTCTTGATGGCCTTATTTGCATTTTCCCAGGTCTATTGTTGCTGGAGCACCTGGGTGAGATGATGTCTGTCCACTGAACATGGAAATTGCTGAGCCCTGGCAGGGGATGGGTATTTCTGAACAGGATTTCCTGGTTGGTTCAGGTTGACAAGGAAGAATTGTGTGGGCTTAGAGAAGCACTAGAAATGGGCCAAAATAGGGCAATGCATAAAGCATCTTTGATACGTGGAAGTGAAGAAACTGTACTATTTTCCACAAACCTGTTCCACTTCTCTGCCATCCCTTTCCAGAAAAGAGCCATTTATGCCTGAAATGTGGTGACATTTCCCTCCTACTATTTCAGACGAGCTTCAGAAACACCACAGCTGAGCCCAGACATCTATTTATATCCTCCAAAGTCTGGCATTGTCCATGTGTTGCACACCCAAAGGGATGCATCCCCCTGCCCTGTCTGGTCCAGGAGGTGTGTAACAAAACCAGGGAGCCACAAGGAACACAGAGGTAAATTTAAGAAACTTGGTTACTAGTTGCCTCATACTCTTCTGCAAAGCTGCCTTGCTTCATTTTTTACATTACTCCTTTGTTTTTTTTTTTTCCCCCCATGAAATTGCAAGTTTTGTGCAATTTTTCACTGGGGAGAATCTTTGCAAAGGACAAAGAGGTTTTAGATAACTTGCTTTAAGACTGAAAAAGCCAACTTCAGTTTATTAATTCTCCACATTCTCATGTTTTATTTTCTGTATGGTTAGTTGGCAACAGCAATTACATTTTATTTTTCTCATTATCATGACCATGTATTTTAATAGTCCTCTTTCTCACTGAGGTAGGTTTTACAAAGAAAGGCAGTTGATTTCACAGACTGGAGCTTCTTTGCTGCCTGAATAGCTTTTGTTTCTGTTTTTGATATGACCCATCACACACTGCTCAGGATGCATCACTGAGGTAAAAATAATAAGATACTGAAACACAGAGCAAATCAAACACAAACATCAAACATCAAACCACATAACGGCTGTATTTATTGGGTCCCTTTGTTATTCTGAATTGGAGAGAGCAAAACAATGTGTTTTTTTCTGGAAGAAATGAGTGGTTATCTACTGATTCCAGCAGAAGAGATCCAGCATGGGATGAGAGGTGCCATAATTCTAACAAGATGAAGAGTAACTCTGCAATCTGATTTTAAGAATTTTAGTTCTGCTTATTAAAAGCCCCTTTTATATAACATGTGTTCCTCTGATCAACATGACTGGTGCAAGTGATGGAGACATTGGGCAACATCACAATGGAGGTGCTGATGGAGAACATGACAAAAATTAGATAAAACTCTGGTTAAAGCCAGACTTACATTAAATAAATATGTGGAACAGACTTAAGTTAAATAAATGTGTGGAATACCTTTCAGTCAGATAGCTGAAAGTACAGTCGATGGTTATCCCTTCAGCTATAACCTCCAGAGTCTCATACCAAGTGGAATTTGTTTAGTCAGATCAATATCCTGTGCTGTTCCTTCCTGGAGAAGAGATTGACAAAGCAGAAAAAAAGCTGTGGCAGATCAGCTGTACTTCAGATGGAGGATTTTGAGAGAAAAAAAACCCTGAATTGAGCTCTTCTGAAACAGCTCTGGCTGTGGAAGATACATTGAGTTTCTCTTTGTTTAACTTTTATTTAACCCTAGTATTTTCACAACAGAACAACAACTCCAAAGGAGTTTTATTTGGCAAACAGATTTTTTTTTTAGTTTTATCTTCCCTCCTAAGATCTCCTAAGTGATCTAACATTGTCATGGTCCAGAGAAAATGCAAGAGTTATTCCCATCCATCCATCCATCCATCCATCCTTGTGTGGTGTCCCTGGGATAGAACTGATGTGACCTGTGGGTCTGGTGTCATTCCCTGCTACAACTTGGGGGTTGAGGAATGGAGAGGAAGTTGTTTTGGGAGTTTCCAGAGCAGTTGTAAGGCCAGGAAAGTAATCTTGGCTTTTAGGGCTTTGGGGAAGTTTTGTATCACACATCTTGTTATGTACCCCAGAACAGCCCCTGGCTTCTCCAGAAGGCTGAGCTGCTCTGGAAATCTCTTTGAGAAACCCTTCTCAGAACTTAGGCATTAAGACTTTTTCATTGCTCAGGAAATTCACCTTTTCCACACAATCTCTGTGCTCATCTCAAGCAGACTGGAGAGCTTTGTGTTTCTTCATCTTTTGCCTGAGTCTTTGTGCATGTCCTCGTGAGCTAAGTGAACCACTTGGCTTCTGGAGAACAGAAACTGGGGAAAACTTTTTTCAGTGGTGCTCAGCTCTTGTAAATGGGTTCACATAAACAACCTCAGAAAGTGCCTCAAAAGTTGAAGAACCCTGTGGTCACACCTGGGGGGAGGGGGCAGTGACTCTGCAGGTGAGATCCAGCCCTGCTCCCAGGGAATGTGCACTGTCCTCCTCTGGGAACAGTCAGGAGAGGATGGGGAAGCTTTTCTCCAAGAGAAAACGTATGCATGGGCAGGGAGCAGCCAGTGTGGCTCCTGAGGAATCCTCCAGGCTAGAGTGTGTGGAAAGTTCATGTAGGAATAGAAAAAAACCCCTATTTTTTCAACAATATGCAATTGCCAGCAACTGGAAGGTGCATTTACTTCCCTTGGCACATACAAGAGAGGAGACAAAGATTCCTATCCTTGCTCCTAGTGAAAAGGCAGAGTGACTTCCCAATAAGCCAATTGAGCATCTCAGCATGGACATGCCACTGTTGTGGGTGTGCTGCCCTCTTGGGNGTGTCATTCCCTGCTACAACTTGGGGGTTGAGGAATGGAGAGGAAGTTGTTTTGGGAGTTTCCAGAGCAGTTGTAAGGCCAGGAAAGTAATCTTGGCTTTTAGGGCTTTGGGGAAGTTTTGTATCACGCCTCTTGTTATGTACCCCAGAACAGCCCCTGGCTTCTCCAGAAGAAGCCTCTGGCTTCTCTTAGCACACAGTGCTGGTATGGATTTATGACTGACATTGGCTAATTAAAACGGTGATTTAATTGGAGGTTGGATTTTCCCTTTCTTTTCTGAAGCCTACCTAGTCTAAATGCTGGATCATGCTGTCTTACAAAGACTTTTTTTTTAGGCCAGTTTTTTTCTTGGCCCCCACACAACCAGCTATCTGAAAATTCCAGCATTTTCTGATATCAGGGGTCATCAGTGCTCCAAAATGTTTGTCTTGAATGTCGATTAATCTAATACCGAATTAAAGAAAATTAAAATATTTACTAAATTTCTAAAGAATCATTTGATATTCCAGGTAGACCTGTCTGATTCTCCTTATGAAGCACAGTTTGAATCCATTTTGAAAAGTAATTCAAGTGTTTAGCTAAGTAAGACTGTAAATATTTAAAGATGTTCTCCCCAGTGCTGCCTTGCAGGTTTAAAGATGGAGCTGTTCCCTCAGCTGTTTCATGAAGCTAAACAAAGGTTGAGCTTCAAAGTGGTTTTTGTATTTGATTTTTAAAAAATAGCTGCTGAAACAATGATGAATAATTGAAAGACTATTTTTTTTTTTTTGTTTAAAAAAATTTATTTTCCTGCTGATTTTTTTTTCTTCAAAGTGATCTTTAAAGA
>VZTT01062193.1:0-30354 GCA_013400855.1 Buphagus erythrorhynchus | reverse complement strand
GACGCGTGGACACAGGCAGGAATGTCCATGGAGAGCATCCAAACCCCACACTGTTTCCAGACACAAAACCCCTATGCTCCAGTTTTGTTCTCCTCCAGCAGCTGTTTCTCTGGGGGCAATCCAGGGTCCCTGAGCTTACTGTCCTTTGCCTGCCCTTAGCACACAGTGCTGGTATGGATTTATGACTGACATTGGCTAATTAAAATGGTGATTTAATTGGAGGTTGGATTTTCCCTTTCTTTTCTGAAGCCTACCTAGTCTAAATGCTGGATCATGCTGTCTTACAAAGACTTTTTTTTTAGGCCAGTTTTTTTCTTGGCCCCCACACAACCAGCTATCTGAAAATTCCAGCATTTTCTGATATCAGGGGTCATCAGTGCTCCAAAATGTTTGTCTTGAATGTCGATTAATCTAATACCGAATTAAAGAAAATTAAAATATTTACTAAATTTCTAAAGAATCATTTGATATTCCAGGTAGACCTGTCTGATTCTCCTTATGAAGCACAGTTTGAATCCATTTTGAAAAGTAATTCAAGTGTTTAGCTAAGTAAGACTGTAAATATTTAAAGATGTTCTCCCCAGTGCTGCCTTGCAGGTTTAAAGATGGAGCTGTTCCCTCAGCTGTTTCATGAAGCTAAACAAAGGTTGAGCTTCAAAGTGGTTTTTGTATTTGATTTTTAAAAAATAGCGTCTGAAACAATGATGAATAATTGAAAGACTATTTTTTTTTTTTTTGTTTAAAAGAATTTATTTTCCTGCTGATTTTTTTTTCTTCAAATGGATCTTTAAAGAAGACAAATATGGTTGTTTGGTGGATTCAAGACCAAACACTGTCAGGCAAGTACTGCACAGACACTGTACTCTCCTTTAGCGCAAATTCAGTCTGCCCAGTCCTGTTGTCTCTGCAGGATGCAGAAAATAAAGAGATGTTAAAAACTTGTTGTCTTGTTATCAGCAGTACAAGCCAGAATCTTGATTTAGATGGGACATGGACCTGTAGAGCCTTCCTTTTGTGGTTGTGCCTTATGGTGAGGCCACACCTTTGGACCTGCAATTCTTAGCAAGCTTCTGGATACTTCTGAGAGATTTCCTGGGTGAAGAGCAGAAGAGCCCAAGAAAGGCAAAAAAAAAAAAAAAAAGGTGTAAAGGCAGGGGAAGATGTGGCCAGAGTCAAGCATGTGCCCAGAGTCTAGCATCTGATCCACTCCACGGATCAGATCAGAATCACAGAATATTCTGATGGTGCACAAGAGCAGGAATATGACCTGTCTGACCAGAGGAGAAAGATGACACACAGAGGAAAAATTTGGAAAATATTCCTCCTTTGTCTGGACATGGTAAGAGCTGCCAGTGTCTGTTGCAGTGCAGCTCAGCACATTCCTCTTGTCTCGGTCACTCTGCTCCTGGACCCTTGCTGTGGCTGATGCCTCATCCGTCCAGGAGCAGGAGGAGTCTCAGGGGTGCAGAGGGCCATGGCAAAGAGGGTGTTTGGACAAGCTCCTCAGGAAAAGGTAGCAGGCACCCAGTGTAATGGGAGAATGGGAATTCATAGGGAAAGTGGTTTGGCTCTGGTGACCATGCACTCCTCACGTGCAGGTGTCAAAGCTTCCCTGGAAAGGCTCTCAGCAGCCTGACCCAGCTGTGGGGTGTTCAGAAACATCCCACTGGGGCACACCAAGGCCTCCTCCTCATTCAGAAGGTCCCACCAGCCTTGATGTTTCCATGCATGTCGCTTTGTGCCTCGGTAGTTGAGGAGAACGACTCTGATCACAGCTTTGGATGTTTCCTCCAGGGAAAGCTGCTGCACACGTGGGATTTATTGAGGTTCCTGCCAGAGCTGCAGCCCTCCGTTTATCCCATTTATCAAGAGGAGTTTTTGGAGTACCTGTTCTAGCAGGATGCTCAGGATGGCAGCTGTTAGCCTGGTGAGCATGTGAGGGGTAAGGAAGACATGCTCCTGCAGTGCTTCAAAGGCAGCTTGATTTTTATTGATTATGAACCTGCTGCCTTGAACTTTTATGAGCCCATTAGAAGCACAAGGTGAGTTCAGGCTTTGAAGGCAAGTCATCTGGTAAAACTGCCTGTAAGACTAAGGCACGGTAAATAATACTGCAGCAAAACATATTATTAACTTGGCTGTTCCTGGTGCTCTTTTTAAAAACATTTCTTAAATGGAAACATTTTTGTCTCCTGGGAGTCTTGTCTCAGCTGAAGTGCAGTTCTTTGCTATTTTTTGATTTAGGCATATCAACATCGATGAATTTTAATGGACAGACCTAATAAAATTAAAAGTATGTTTGTGGGTGCAGCTAATACTTTCAGGAAAAGAAAGATTTTATAGGGTGCTGTGATATATAATGCAGACAGATATTTAAGTTAATAAACCCCAGATACTGAAAGGGATGGAAATACCTTTAAAAGGTGAATTTAAGAACTAATAAATGTGTTCACAGGGAACGTGGGGTAGCTTCAGCTGGGGCTTCCTCACTCCTGCCCATGGCCCCAGGCCACCATTTAGGCTCAGCCATGAAACTCTAGGCCAAGTCTGAGTTTGATCCTAGGGCTGCAAATTGATTGAGACCCAAAGATTCATGGGTTTCTGGGAAATGGGTGGAGAGAAAGAAGGATTACGAAGCCCAGCTGTGACATTGTCAAACCCCTTCCCTGGCACTGCTGGCTGATTGCCCACGTTGTTCCCAAAGTGGCTTCTGGGCAGATTCCTGATGCTGGGCTGGGAGTTGGCTGGTGGATAAGGCCCTTTGTGTTTGGGGTGCTCAGGATGTGGTGGCTGAGGGATCCTAATGAGCTCTGGCTCAGTTAAAGTGAAGAGGAAGTTGGCAAGAATGAGCAATGTCTGGAGAACTTTGATCACCAAAGAAAAATGGAAAAACAAATTAGTTTATACACAGCTTTTAAAGTTTTTTCAACCAATAATGTTTTCAATGGATATGGGAGATCCTGCAACTACAGTCATGTTTCTCTACACTATATTTTATAGACTTTGCTCTGTAGCCTTAGTTTTAAGCTGTGTTTCATGGGGGACAGGCTTCTGGATCCTGGAGGAAAGAAGTGCATCCTCTAGCTGGGAAAGGTCTCTGGGAGGGATTAAGGGAATGAGCTGTTCCTTCCTGGCTACAGGCAACAAAGCAAGAAGCTGTGGGTTTAATTTCCAATAGGAAACTCCAGTGCCTGTCTCTGATGGAAGCAAAGCATGGGTCTGAGGGTGTGGTATCTCTGAGGTTTTTATGAATAGGTTGGACCAGCATCTGTCAAATTATTTGGGTCAAATTGATCATGGCTTGGGGTTGTGCGAGGGAGCACGTTGAGAGTCCTTGGAGCTGAGTGTGACTGAGGGAATAAGCACCATTCCCTTTCCTTGGGCATCTTTTCCTCACTTCCAACCAGGGCAGCTCTTGCCAGCTCCTTATTCTCCTCGATGCATAAAAATTTGGCAGATTCCACCCATTTTGGGTATTTTATTTCACCTGTTCTTGCCCCTCATCAGAAACCCTTTTATTAGCAACCACAGGTCCTACAATAGGACATTTCCATACAATTATGGCTGCAATAGCATAAACCCCCTGACTTCTAAATGCAATTTTTTTTTTTATTTTAAAGTGCACAATGAGTTTTTTAAACAGTTGAACCAAATCATGGGAATTCATGAGTATGGAGTTCACAGGGAACTCGTGCTCCACAACTCCCTGACAGGAGGATGTAGTCAAATGGGGTTTGGGCTCTGCACCCAGGAAACAGGAACAGGATGAGAAGAAAGGGCCTCAAGTGCTGGGGAGGGTCAGGTTGGACATCAGAAGGAAATTTTTCGTAGAAAGGGTGGCCAGGCCTTTGAAGGGGGTGCCCAGGAAGGTGTTGGAGTCCCCTTCCCTGGAGGTGTCCAAGGAAGGCGTGGATGTGGCAGGGCTCAGAGCTGGTGACAAGGTGGGTGTAGCCATAAGGCTCAGAAAACCTCATGTGAGAGTTTTCCAGTCCGAGCTTTCTCAGCCTTAGCCAGGATTCTTTCCCAAAGCTAGCTACTTTATCTAATGTAAACATAACAGAAGAATTAATAACAATGATAACACCTGTTGGTACGTGTGAGAAGCATGGGAAAGAGTGTCACTCTCTCTGCACCAATCAGCTTTATCCTGTCTTTGGAGTTGTACTTAAGCAGTGTGTTTTAGAATAAACACGTCTTCTCTCTCTCTTCCCTACCATGAGAGGGACCATGTAGCTGTGTCTTATTTCCGCCACTTCTAGAGGGTTAAATCCATAACCTGGCAGCTGAAGATGGGGATCAGGCACAGCTTGGACTCGATGACCTGGAGGGATTTTCCAACCTTAATGATTTTATGGTGCTGTGACTCCCTTGCCCTAGGCAAGCCATAAGGATCTTTGTGAGAACAGAAGAGGCAGTGAACTTCAGAGCCCCCAGCCTAGGGGCCCCATCTGCATTGAGGGAATTAGCAAATACCTGGATGCTCAGGTGAGCTTTGTAGATCTGAGCACCCTCAGCTTAGCATAAAACTGTTCTCTTAAGGGGAAATGTACCTAGGAGAAAGTTGTCATCCCTTTGGTTTGGGGAAAGCAGAGCAGGAGTAGTTTGGGGAGGGCAGAGAAGGGATTGTTTGGGGAAGGCAGAGCAGGGATGGTTGGGGAAGGCAGAGCAGGGATGTTGTACATGTGCTGCTGCCTGTGCAGGAACCCTGTGACTGCAGCAGCTCTGGGCTGATGGGGCAAGAATCTGGTGCTGGCCAGTTCCACCCTACAGCTCACCCATTGTGTGTTGGGTTGGTTGTGTTGGCAAGGGAGGTGATAAAGTAGGGGTTCTCCCCTGGATTCCTCTGGCTGAGGGTGCTTCAGTCATGGAGTCACATGTGAGCATCTGTGGGCAAAAATGAGTAGGAGAAACTTCCACTAAAGCTGGCAGCATCCAGCCCTCAGCAGTGAGGCTGGGCTCTCTAACACTCATCCTAGAAAACTCGTTTTAAAGTCTGCATGAATTCTTTTAAGGGGAAAAAAAATAAAAAGGAAAGGGAGTGGGGGAAAGCCAGAAACAAAAATGTGTCTCTTGGAGCTTGAGTCTGTGGAAAAATAAAGGGAAAGGGAGAAGGAAATAAATTACTCTGAAGAGGTACAGATGGAAGCATTGACACAAGTGTGCTTTGGTTTCAGCAGGGCTGTAATTTGAGCAAAGAACAGAGCTGGGAAAGTTGGACTAATGCTGAAGTTTGGAAGAGCAGCACCTTCCTGTGACTGCTTATTCTTATTGTCAAAGTGGACCCAAGAGAAGCTGACTTTCCTCGGCTGACTTCCCTCTCAAACAGTGCTGGAATTGAGTTTTTCTGGCCATGGATAATTTCTCTTTTTTGGCTATTTGTGTCATACTTAAATTTCCTTTCTTCCCCTGGAGAGGGAAGCGGTGAAAGGCTATGAAATCCAATACAGCTCTTAGCTCAACTGATGATCCCAACATGGATTGTAACGATTCAAACAGTAGCAATTAATTTTATACAATTAACCCATTTAGTTAATTATTCCAAGCAAAATTACAACATGACTTTGCTGTCTGTTCACTGACACAATTTCCCAGTTACCAGCCAGAGCTTTGTACATGCTCAGATGTGAAATCTCAGCCTTGGCCACTGGGCAGATTGGCGGCGGGCTGAGCCTGAGTCACCAGCCCTTTGGGGGCTGATGTGCTGAATACAGACAAAACTGACTGTGCTGGGTTTGATCTTCCACAGAGCTGTGAGTTTGCCCCAGCCACACCCAGGGAGGGCTGGGAGCTGCTCTCTGCAGTGCCCAGCACAATCCATCCCGGATCCCATACATGGATCTGCCTTTCTGGCTACTGTGGCCTGGTCTCAGCTGGTGCTTCCTGGTGACACAGGTGTCATCACATCCAAAGATCCTGCTGGATAGCTCAGAAGGGAAGGCATAGGTGTAAGCCATGCAAGAAGAGCTTTAATCCTGGTTTTCTGCATGTGGCACTGCAGTTCATCCCCTCACTGCTGGGAATCAGCCTTTAACAGGGGAAAACCACCCTCCTTTTGTGTCAGCGTGCAGAAGCCTCTGCTCAACAGGCCCCACTCTCCTCAGCAGCATTTTTTATCACAATCATGAAACTTGGCAGTGGGTCTCAAAGGAGCTGAAAGAAAGAACTCTATCACTTCTCACTGGAGACTTGCTTTCATTTTCTGGGGCCACCTCTAAAGCAGGCAGTGGCTAAAACAAAAAACAAGCTCTGGTGTCTTCTTGGTGCTCTGTTAAATCCACTGCACTGAAGAAACTCAATCTTATAATGAAGTGAAGTGATCCTTCACATCCCCTCAAGCAGTGGCTGCAGGAGGAGTGCCTGGCTGAGCTGGAGCTCCTCATTCACTTGCACATCTAAGTGTCCATGAGATTAGAAACTCAGCCATTCTCTCCCATGCAAACCTTGAGCCCTTTGGAAAATACATTATTTTCAAATACAGACTAGCAAATAATAAAACTTCCTCCCACCCCAAGTTGCTCCTCCTCTTTTTCATTTTGAAGGGGATGCTCAGCTGTGGGGCCTCAGAGCCCATGCTGGGCTTTGGAGCAGTTCACTGAAATTAACCATTTACAGTTGGATTCAAAATAGGATACTTTGATTACTGAGATAATGAGAAGAATGCTAAACCCTTGTCACTATTGACTGAACCAGGAATTTAGAGGAAATTATTCAACCAGCTTTGGTCTTGAAAAGGATCTGCTGCTCCTCTAGCAGTTTTTTGATCAGAGGAAGGTGATGGTGGGTCCTGTGTGGCCCAGCTTGTATATTTAGGTGATTGTGCTGGTTACACCTGGGGAAGGACAGAGTCAGAGAGGTTTTTCTCTATGAGAACTTCCTCTGTGAGTTGGTGGGACCAGCTGGAGGCTGGTTTCGTTATTGACAGCCTGAGAAACCAATTGGAGAAAGTTAGTTCACTCCATGAAAACACATTTTGAAGGAGATAACCCAGATAAAAGCTCTCTTTCTCTTCCAGCAGCAGTGCAGGTAACACTGGCCTGGCCTGGCCCCACTGCAGGCCTGGCAGGGGGCAGGGCCGGGCCCCTGTGTGGGGAGCTGGCATGGCCCGGCAGGGAGGAGAGGTGGCCATGGGCAGGGCAGGGCCCCTGTGTGGGGAGCTGGCATGGCCCAGAAGGGAGGAGAGGTGGCCATGGGCAGGGCATGGCTCCTGTCTGGGGAGCTGGCCTGGCCCAGCAGGGAGGAGAGGTGGCCATGGGCAGGGCCCCTGTGTGGGGAGCTGGCATGGCCTGGCAGGGAGGAGAGGTGGCCATGGGCAGGGCATGGCTCCTGTCTGGGGAGCTGGCATGGCCCAGCAGGGAGGAGAGGTGGCCATGGGCAGGGCCAGGCCCCTGTCTGGGGAGCTGGAATGGCCTGGCAGGGAGGAGAGGTGGCCATCTACAGTGGGTGCTGTAGCTGAGCCCCAGGGAGGCTGATTGAGGTCCCAGCCATTCCCCCTCCTCCCCCTTTCCAGCATGGCCTGAGTGTCCTGAGATCCTGGCACAGCTCCAGCATTGCAGCCTTGCATTCCCTGTGTGAAATCTTAACTCTTTCAATGCTCAGATAAGACTTGCAGAGCTTTCAATTCTCCTCTGAGTGACAAGGGAAAAATAGAAGAGCTGAGTTTCTTTAGATGGAAGGAGAATGAGAACATGCTATGAAGGTTGGCTGAAAATCCTTTTGCAAGCTGTAGGGATGAACTGAAAATTCCTATAAACCATGGAGAAGGACATGGGGTGGTTGGAGTGTTCCATTTGATAGATTGTTGATCAAAAGCACATGTGTTAAGGATCCTTTGCCCCGAGGAGAAAAGGGGATCTCTGTTTCTGGAGACGAAGAATGAACAGAGAGAAAGAGAGTAAAGAGAATTTTTGCTTTGGAACAGCTCATTCTTAAAAGTAAATACCCCATGAGTTTAACATGGCCCATAAGCACAGCTCTGGGAAAGCTGTGAAGATGGGAGGAGCTTCACAACTTGCAAGTTTTTTCCCGGGCGGATGCGAATCATGAAAGTGAAGCCATGAGAGGACTGGGGTTTTTACCTCCTTGTGGAGAAGTCCCTGTGGCCTGACAAAAGGAAACTTCTCTCGCTGAAGTGAATTGAAAAGGAGTATTTAAGTTGGGAATTGACTGAAGTAGTTCTTTTTGTATGTTTTTTTTTTGTTATGAAGGTTGGGAGAGGGGAGGAGGGAGTGGTCTGAAGATCTTATTCTGAATTTGTTTTTTTCTTTCTTTGTGTAGTTAATAAATTTCTTTCTATACCCTTTTAAGTTTTAGGCCTGCCTTGCTTTTGCTCCTGGTTCTGTCTCACCACAGAAAAATGAGTATATTTAAATTGGCAAATCAAAACTATAACAGTGATTTTAATAGATGTGGTAATTGCAGAATTGGGTAAATTTTATGCTTCCTAGAGATCTTAATCTGGAGTCGTTAAGATGGTCAATGTTGCTGGAAATCAACCACAACTTTTGCATGCTGGTGTAGAAAAGGGGAATTTGGTATTTGCCTCAGAAATCATGAGGATGATTAATCCACCACTGGTAACCAGCACAAGGCACAAATGGAATTAACCCTGGATTTCGAACAGGCGATTCAGTGGTGCTGGAATGCCAACATCTGCACATCAGCACATCTACTGCAGCCTTAAGAGGGGCAAGACTTCACATGTTTGGAGTGAGATCATGGTTGGAGAGAATGAATGTAGTCTAAATTTAGCCATCTGAAAGTCTTGTCTAAACGGGGCTGGTACCACACATCATGAACATCTGTCAGTGTGTGGGGTGACTCACCTGGGAGCACATCCACCCCTTATCTACAGCCCAGGGATGGAGCCTGGCTGACCAAACTGGTGAACTTTGGCACTGATAAGGTTTGGGGAGCTGACTTACACACACAGCGTTTGCTTAGCACATTTCTTTCACATGTTTGGTATCTCCAGGTGCCACTTCTGCTGCAAGGGAATTGATCTGAGGTCTCTGCAAAGCCTCTCTCAGGTAGTGGTTACAGAGCTCCACTTTTATTGATTTAAGGCAGCCTGGAATAACTAAACTTGGCTGACTGGAACAAAAAACCTCTGTTTTGACCAGGGCTTGAACTTCTCCTCTTTCTCCTTGCAGAAATCCCTCTCCCTGTCTGTGGGGCTCCTCCAAGCGAGGAGCCTTGAAGTGCTTTGAATTCCATACTGATGGAAACCCTGTGCTTTTTGCCTGTCTGGCCAGGGGCCATACAGGGAAGCAGCTGGCTTGGATGGTTCTATTTGAAACTGCAGGAAGAGAGGAGAAAGGGACAATAGAAAAAGTACATGTTAAATACCCAGGAAGATGCTGGGAATGCATTGCCTGTGCATCTGGGAAACAGGGACACAAACTTTTCTCATTTCACATGCAGGCTGGAACTCCAGAGTCAGGCTCAACATCTGACTCTTGAGCTCTTCTTCTTCTGTGGGCTCAGGGTGACTCTCTGGTGGGTTAAACAAACTCTCTCTTCTCCTTACCCCTGTTTTAAAATTAACTTTCTCAGCAGGAAACACTGCTCGAGGCACACAGCTAGCCCAAGGGACTTTGTGTTTAATGGTTTCTAGTGCACATAAATTCATTATTAATTATTAATAATTAATTAATAGCTAATTAATGATTTCCTGCTGCTCTGATCCCTCCTCATGCCAGCTGGAGCCACTGGAGAGTGTCCCTCCACCACTCTGGGATGATGCTCCTGTGTGATGCTGTAAGAAAGCCCCACATGCAGCTCATGCCACCAGCTTGGTCCCATTCTGTGCCTCTGCATTCCCAGTATGTGGATCACACCTTTGGCAGCTCCCTGGATGTGTGTTGTAGGTGGAGTCTGCAATCACAGGCTAGAAATAAAAATGGAATGAGTTTTTATGGGGAAAAATATGAAGTTTCAGGTACTTTTGGTAGGGCTGTGGGAGTGAGGGAAGGTATTTTTGCAATCTGACAGGGATGCAGGGACTGTCTCATGTTGACTCTGCAAACCACATTCCCCTGGTAGATGGGAAGCAAAGCCATTGAATTACCATCAGATCAGTAAATCTGAACTTTGTAAGGTTGGTACAGCTTGGGTTTCTATAGTGATTGTATTTTTTATGGGGTTTGGGCAGGTTTTCCTGTGTTCTCAGACCCCAAAGCTTCTGCACCCATACATGGAATACAGCTTGTTTCTATAGCCCTGCTCTAGATCACATTGAGGCAGCCTCAACAGTTCAAAGCTTTTTGGGTTTTTTCTTTTCCTTTGTGTGCTTTTTTAAGTCAGGTTGAGTGGGTTGGATTCCTCTGTCCTAGTAGCTACAGAAAATAAAAGTAAAATCTGTTTCTGGATGTACCCAAATCAGCTCCTCTTGCACCAGCTTGTTTCGGTCCATAATTATATTTAAGTACTTGCTTTAAAATTAACTCAAAACCACAAATAAAGCAGACTCCATAACTTCTACCTGCAGCTGGGGGGAGGGGAGGGTAGAATCCCCCAAGTAAAACAGAAACTTAAAGTATAACAGTTTGAATCACTAAAGTGCATTTCCAGCTCCCAAATTTCCTCTTCTGTGTATGTTATTGAGGTACTTAATTTGATGAGCATTGAAAAATAGTTCCCTCCTTCTGTGTGCTGCTGCATATTTCATGAACTTCTGTATTTCTTTTTGTCTGAACTCTTCTGTGTAAAGTTAGGGATGTTCGGGAAATATAAAATGGCAAATGGTGCTTGACCTCAGGTTTTTCTAGGAGAGGAAGTTGATTTATTTTTCTGAAGTTATTATTAGGCTAGCTGGAAATATTTAAGGAAAAAATGTGGATTAAAAAAAAAACCCTCTTCCAATTATATGAAATAATTGGAAATATCTCATGTTCCTTGTGCCTGTTTCAGCATCTGTCTTGCTCCTCTATCCCCCATCATTTTACCCCTTAATTTAATTGGCAAAATCACTTTCAGGAAACACGACAGCACTATGGTAGAGAAAGGTGGTTTCATGAAGAAAAAACCTAAACCTCTATTTTACAACAAGACAATCTTAAAACTATTGCATGCAATGGAAAATTTCTAGAAGGACTTGACCTGTAATTTTCCTCCCTGCTGTATTTTTATTATCACTTTGAACTTGAATAAGACCTTAAATAATTTGTACATAATTTTATAAATACTTGCTTCCAGAGTTCTCTAAAATCCCAGGAGGAGGAAAGTAGAGATAGAGCACTGACCAGGCTGCAAAATTGGGTTTTGATGTTGGCTTTTGGCATGGTTTAGCTGTACTGGATTGAAGTTATGCTTGTGGGTATAAAATGGAAAATCATCTATCAGTACAAATATTTCTTGACCTGGCTTAGACCAATTCTTGGTAATGATTTGCATCCATCCAGCTTGTTAAATAAATACAGGTGAGGAGTTTAACCCTGCCCTGAGTAACAGAAGGGAAGGTGACATGTAAATAAGGGAGGCTGTAGTTCATATTGGTTTGCTGCTTTCCCATGACAGATTTGAGATAATATTAAGGAGCGTTTTAGCACCTGCTGGCACCTAGGGTTATTCCCCTGTGTTTTTTATTCAATTACATGATGAACAGTGAAGCAAACCTCTCTGTTTCACTTTTCTGAGGGCAGGCAGATCTTAATGCTCCATAAATTTCAATGCCTGTGAGTCAGGCATAGTCAGATACAGCAGGAATGTTACACGCTACTTGGTCATCAATTGTTTCATTAAGAAAAAAATTTAATCTTTTGTCTATTTGTTTCCTTGGGTCTTTCTTTAGGTTTCCTGGGGCTTTTGCATGTTTTCCTTAGTGTCAGAGTTCTGGGTTATGTTTTAAAAAGTTTGTGTCTTCTGAGAAGATTTGAAAAGAAACCACATCCTAGTTTCTCTTCTTTCTTATCCATCAGAAATACAAGTTGAGCTGTTCCCAGCTGCTTTTTGGATTCTGCAGAGCTGTTCAACACAGATTTCCTATCACAGGGCATGCAGCTCCCTCCTCTCTGATTTTGGTTTTCATTCAGCACAAGGCAATTGAGGAAATAAACCCTTTTATCTGGATCTTTAGAGGTGGTGTGTTCACTTTCAGATTTGGAAGAAAAGCTAGAAAAATTTTGAAGACTGTGTTGAAAAAATAAGGGAGGCATCCAGGATAATCTCAAGGAAAGAAATTCGTAATGGAGAAGGGAGTCATGATGTTGAGCTCCCCATACCCACAAAAATTCAGGAAAATATGTAATTTCTGAGGGACTCATGGCTAAAGCAGCCAGGGTTTTGGTATAAACCCGCCTGGTCACCTGCCCTTGGGAGAGGGAGCCACTGGGAATTCCAGTGACCAGAGCAGGTTTTGGGAAAGCTGTCTTGGCGATGACTGGGAGGCTGGGAACCATCCTGCCTTCCAGTCTGACCAGCTGGGTATCCAGTTCTCAGAAGAGAGCCAGAACTGGACAGGTTAGAGCACCCAATTCTCAGAAGAGAGCCAGAACTGAGCCAGTCAGGGTGTCCAGCTGACAGCAGAGAGCTTGTGGTGGGGCCTGAAAAGAATTGTGTGGTCTTGTTCCCATCTATGGCTTTTCTAGACCAGGGATCAGAGAGCCCCTGGAATTTTGGTGCAGGGAGCTTTGTATGGATTTGGAAGGTGTGTGACCAGTAGGTGTGACAGGTGTTTCATGTCCCACGAGCCTTTTCCATGCTTTCCCCATCCTGACAACCTTGCAGATTTGAGGCTTTTCCAGGCTGAGCCAGGAAAGACCACTCAGAGGTGGAATCTTTTGATCTTTCCCCATTTCTATTTTCAGCATCCCAGAAGCCACTGGGTACTCTTTGAGTCACTGTATAAATCCAGGACAGGTTGAACAGTGTGGGGCTGAGGAGGTGCCGTTGGGACAGCTGGACAGTCCTGTCTGGATTAACAGCTGGATGTCTCAGAAGCACTGGAGTTTTTCCCTCAGCACACACAGCTCATAGAGTACATGAATCAAATCACATAATTAAACAGGTCTACAGGGTGCCATTGCTCTGGCCACTGAGGAATTGGGTCATTCTCATGATACTTATAGTATCTCATCCAGCACAATGGGAGATGTCAGTATCTGCAGCCAGAGAATGGGAGTTGCAGGGTAAATCCCAAGGGTGAGTGTGATCCCTGCACCTGATCATTCTACCCCCAAACCAATACTGTGAAAGGGAGTTCAGGACTTCAGCTGCTCAGTCTCATTGAGAAAAATGATTGACCATGAATTCTACTCAGAGCAGTCTGGGTCTGGAAATGCTATAAATATTGGAGTTTTTCCATATATCTCCATCCTTTCATGTTTGACCTTTACAATGAAGGACTGAATTGAAAAGATTCTTTTTAAATGATTACTAATAGTCAACTAGATCTATGTGCATAAAAATCTTAGCTTTACAAATAGTTGCAATGAAAGATAAATTAATTGGTAGCTGCTGGTTGTAGAAGCACCAAAAAAAGTTTTTTCTCTGGGAGGGTAAAAATAAGTAGAAATAGGTTTGACCTGTAAGAGCACCTGCTTGAGGAGCTGAGGCTCTTTCAGATGTACAGTGATAAAAGCAGACAACCCAGATTGCTGGTGGGTTTGGAAAGTAAAAATCATGAAAAGGGGACTTTCCTCCTCCCATGCTTCCAGTCCTGAAAGGAAGGTGAATGTCCAGTCCAGGAGATGCAAAAACCTGTCCTGCACTTGTGGAGGACTGGCAGTGCAATGGTCCCATTCCAGAGCTGGAAGCACAAATTTCTTTCCATATTGTGCCTCATAAATATGTAAATGCTCTTTTGCTTTGGTTGGTTCATATTATCTAACTTTGCCTTCAAGCTCCTGATTTCAAACTGTTTCAAACTGAAGAGGGAACACAAATATCATTCAATTGCTTAATAACTTCCTTCTCCAGCCACCGTAGTGTCAGAAACGGGAACCTGTTGGTGGTTGAAATCCATATTTGGCTGTTAATTTTTGAGCCAAACTCTTCATTAATGTGTTTAATGAGTTGTCACTTGTTGATATGTGTGTGCATTTGAGTGCACTCCATGCTCAGATTGGAGGTTAAAATATTACTTGTCAGATATCACAGCCAAAAAAACTCTAAAAAACCACAGTGATGCAATATATAATAGAATCCAGACTAGTTTGAAAGGATCTGAAAGGATCTGAAAAGTCATTCAGTTCCAACCCCTGCCATGGGCAGGGACACCTTCCACTAGCCCAGGTTACTCCAAGCCCCATCCAGCCTGGCCTTGGACACTTCCAGGGATCCAGGGGCAGTCACAGCTTCTCTGGGCACGCTGTGCCAGGGCCTCCCCACCCTCACAGGGAACAATTCCTTCCCAAAATCCCATCTAACCCTATCTTCTGGCAGTGGGAAGCCATTCCCCTTGTCCTGTCACTAAGGTTTCCCTGGAATCTTCTCCAGACTGGACAAACCCAGGTGTCCAGCCTGGCTCCAGAGCAGAGGGGCTCCAGCCCTCAGATCATATCTTGATTTTGGAAAGTTCTCAATCTAGGTTTTAATCTGAATGTTACCAGGAGGGCAGCAGCCCAAACATCACACCACATTATAACTTCTGTTTCAGAGTTCAGCCTCAGTAAAAGTTTTTAAAGGCCTTTCTTATAAAAGGACCTTCTTCTTACAGGAAAATATTTGCATGAACTGCGCCAGTTCCCGACAATTATCTTCCACTCGCAGATAGTGGTTTTCCCCTTTTCCTAGACAACACACCAGCCAAGGTGCATTTATATCCCCACCATGGTATTTACAGCAAACTTCCAGGAGTCTGGGGTTAAACTTGAAGATTGTGACATCAATATCTTACATGAGGTTTTGTGGTGACAGTCATGCACAAGAATTTTTCTCCTGTGAAAAGTGCTTGCAAATTAGGGAGAAAAGGGTGGAACTTCATGTTCCCAGTGAGGACTGTTCCTGTGCTGCCCATACAAGGGGATGAGCAGTTTGGAGATTCCTGTTCCCAGTGGGAGGGGAAGGGGATCAGCACATCTCCTCTTGGTAACTTCCACTGAGCCAGTGCCAAGGGCTTCATGTTGATTGATGCACAAAAAGCACCACTTCAGCTGCATCAGCCTTTGGGGGACGATTCTCCAAAGCATGGAAAATTTCCAGGGTGCATGCAGAGTCTCAGCACAGCAGCTCCTGCTGTGGCCAGCTGGGCCATAGAGTGATTTCCTGGGAAACAAGCTCAGCCATGCCAGAGGTGTCCAGGAGACTTGTCTTTGGGACGTGCTTTAACTTGGTGATCTCTCAAACACAAGGTAATGGAAATTTTTCTGGCAAGTCTCACCAAATAACCTCTGTAACATGTCTTGATGTTCACTTTTGCAGGAAATATGTGATAATTTCAACTTTAAGGGTCCTGTAGGAGATTGATCTGAGGATTTGTGTCAAAAACAGTCTCTCCAGGTGAGTCTCCCAATGCCCCATGTTAGTCTGTGGCTTTTTCCACCAGGATCCATCTAGGATGCCCTCCTAGAGGCCTCTCTGTTTGTTAGACAAGCATGCTGTGACATGGACCATATGTAAGTCCCATTCACAGTGTCATGGAATAACAGGATAACCTGAGTGGGAAGAGACCCACCAGGATCATGGATCCAGCTCCTGCCCCTGCCCAAACACTCCAACAATCCCACCCTGTGCATCCCTGGGAGCATTGTCCAAACACTCCTGGAGCTCTGGCAGCCTTGGGGCTGTGCCCATTCCCTGGGGAGCCTGGGCAGTGCCTGCCCAGCACCCTCTGGGGAAGAGCCTTTCCCTGAGATACAACCTAAACCTGCTCTGGCCCAGCTCCAGCCATTCCCTGGGTCCTGTCCCTGTCACAGGCAGGGAGGAGCTGCAGCTCCCGGTGAGCTCAGCCCTGTCTCCTCTCTCAGTCTCCTTGTGTTGGTGCCAGTGCTGTTCCCTCTGTCTCACCGTGGTGCCCCCTGCCCAGCTAAGCCTGACAGCCCCACACTCCTGACTCCTCTCCTCACACAGCATGTTAAAGGGTGAATGAAAACAGCTGTTTTCTCACTGGGAGTCACACCCAGAAGGCTTGGAACATGCAGGTAGCCCTGGAAGTGCCCCTGTGAGTGCACAGAGCAGGGCTTGGCACAGAGCAGTGATTGTGCACTGGCAGTGTGTGCAAGGCCCACGCATCTTGCATCATCCCCTTGGCTGGCCAAAAAAGCCCTTTCCAGGGAATTCAGGGGTTCCCCTTTTTCCTAGTCAATGCTCTCACACAGCCAGTCTGTTCAGTAACTGTTTATATTTTGCTGAATAATAAAAATACTACCTTTAACTCCCGTTTGAAGAGAGCAGGGATGATGAATGGAGCTTCCGCTCTTCTTCTAAAATCCCACTCAGTCTGCATCAGCTGGATGATTTTGGGAAACTTTCCCTTGCCTGTCCCACGCCCTCTGACACAGGAAATGGGCAGGTATTTACCATACTGTAACTTCCCATACCCTGATGGATGAAGAGAATATGTTAACTCTGTGCAGTGGCAAACTATGGTATGTAACAGAGTGGGAGGGCTGGGGGACTTTAAACCCTGTTAGTCATCCAGCAATTTCCTTTAAGAGGTCTGGTTGGCTCCTTTATATCCAGATTCACAGTGGGGAATATTTAAAAACTGGTCCTTACTTGCATTAAGAAACAGGGAAGATTTTTCTAATAAAACCAGCCTATTTTGATTCTCTCTATATAAAGTATTAGAAAAATTGAAGTGACACAGCCTTGGTCAAACATTAAAGTATTTGTCAAGCACCAGCAAACAGATACAAAAACTGCTCAGAAGGTCCAAATCACTTACATTTCTCTACACTGACTACTCTGGTTAAGGACAGAGCCAGCGGAAATTGTTTATTGCACTTCTACTGGTGTGTAGAACTCGCTGTGCAAGTTCAACACTTGATATGAATAACTTGATTGAAATGCAAATATTAGGGAAGGAGAGCCTTTAATGCCTCTAGGAAAAACCTTATCCACTGACCTTACTGAGTTATATGAAGGGAGACATTTGGGTTTTATGAAACCCTTCTATGTATCTTATCAAAGTCTCAGAAAAGCCAAATAAGTGAAATCGCCGGGTTCAGAACAACGAGTTCATCAACAAGGAAACACTTCCAGCACTTTAAAGAAGGATCTGAGAGGAAAGGCAGAGTGAGGGGTGTGATACAAACCAGTTCAGTGAATAACTTGTTCTCCCGTGTAACTTGAGCTTGATAACAACCCCATGTGGGCTTGATATGAGGGCTTGTGAGCTGTGGTGGAGCTGGAATCAAGTCTCATCAAGTTCTTCTGGTCTTTCTGTTCTAAGCCTACAACCTCAATCAAGGGAGCCTTTCCTAGCAAAGAAAAAGGATACAAGAGATTCTGGGCCCCCATATTACTTGTGGGCAGCCCCTCACAAAATGTGTTTGCAGCAGGTGATGGAGCTCAGCGAGTGCAAACACTTTTCCAACACCTGCTGGAGCCAACCTGATGTCTCAGACACCCATCTCACTCTTTGGGACAGATTTCTCCAGGCTTTTGCTTCTGTTGGTCAAAAATGCCTCTGCTGTTGGCTGCTGAGGTGGATCACATGAACTTTCCACATAGTTGTTGCTGCAGGAATCCAGTGATTGCAATTCCTTCCCTCTCGTGCTGCTGTCAGGGATCTACATGCAGGTGCCAGAGTTTAGCATGGTGTGCAGGAAATTTTAATTCCCCAAGCATTGAACCAAAATGTTTACTTTTCTCTCCATGGATTTAGCTATTGCAAAGCCAATGTCTATCAGCAAATCATGAGGGCTAAAGGAGCAGAGCACCCTGGAAGTTATCATTGGAGCTGGTGAGACCAGGTAATGTCTGGTCCAATGTCTGGTCCAAGGGACCTTTGGAAATGGTCAACATGGGGGTGCTCCTTCTGCTCTTAGAGACCAGAGGAATTTTTTGGATTGCAATTTCAGCATTTCTTTTTCTCCATGGGCTTTAAGGGTCTCCCAGATCTTTTTCATGCACAAAGCTGTTACAGTAATCGAAATGTGGGTCACTGTTTGGATCAGAGCTGAAAAGTAGGATCTGACCTTTATACAGCTATTTTTTCCCTCAACTGCACAGAAAATGGATGCACAATTAACAGACCACTAATAACTGTGACCAGCACTGGGTATTGCAGCATAGGTTAACACATCCAACCAGTGACTACGTTTGGTCATGGGAAAGGGCTGTAAATCCACGAAAACTGGTGTTTCATTCGTGGAAGTTGAAAGGATGGATGGTGCGTAACTCCTCGTAAGTCACTGGTTGTGTAAGTGTGAGGAAGCTGCTGGCGTGGTCAGCCTGAGGATCCTCCTCCTGCAGGGTCCTCCTGAGGATCATATATCCTGCAGGGAAATGGCTTTGCACACGTGCAGGAAGTCAGCTGTGTCAAAGATTGGTGACACAACTGTAAGGTCTGAGTGATGGATGCACGGGACACCCTGTCCGTGCCATGGGGTCACAGGACCACTCAACCTGGAGGTGACCTTGGGAGGTCCCTGTCCAACCCCCCTGAAGGCAGGTCAGCTCTGGGTCAGACCAGGTCACTCAGGGCTGGCAGCAGCAGCTGGGTCTTGAGAGCCTCCATGGAGGGAGCCAGCCCTGGGAGCACATTGTACCTTCCTTCTGCCTGGAATGAGCAGCGAGGGTCGGCCCCAAATGCCCACTGTGATGCCCAGTCCTAATCAATTCCTGATAATCCTGCTCAGCCTGGGGAGCCTCGAACCCATCTGAGGTCTGGGCCTCAAATGCACTCTTGTTACTCTGCTTCTCTTAGGCAGAGTGAATAGATTCCAACAAAACTAAAACTGCACTAAAATGTTCAGTGTTTGAACAGCAATAGCAGGAAAACATCCCCAAGATAATTCCAGCCAGGTCCCAGTGAACTCACAGATGGTTGGGAGTTGAGGTGAGAAGAGGGTCAGGATCTGCTTTGTGGATGTGGCTTCCCTCTCTATGCCAGGCAATAGGAATTATAGGAACTTTTCCTTCTTGAGACAACACTCCTTTTCCCCCCTGCATTTCTTTTCAAGACTCTGCACAGTTTGTTTTAAGGAGGCTGCACATTTGGAGGCTGCACATTCAGAGGCTGCATTGCATAATTCCTATTGTCCTTGCTAAAGCCTTAAAGGAAAATGACTTGAATTAAATATTTTTCCCCTTGCCCCAGGCAGGATGTAAAACAAAACAGATTCTTTAAGCCATGGATGGCAAAAGTATTTTTATTTACTTTTTTTATGGCTAGTTTAATTGTCATCAGTGACTGGTGAAGGGATTAAATGAAATCCACCTGTTTTGCTTGTGGAATGATTATGTATGAAGAATGTTTTTATGCACATTATAAGTGAAATGGGGGTGATTTATACCAGCTACTGTAACAGGAAGCATTACATAGTGAAATGAATTGCAACATAACACGCAATTGCTGAAGGCAACGAAATTAAAGTAAAATTCATTCTTCTCATTGCAACTTTTTATAGTGCTGTCATTGCTTAAGAAAATTGTGAAATATTTGGAGAAGTTTCAAGTCTGTTTGAATCCTTTGAATATGTTCAAACTGACTGAGGAGAGGGTGGTGAGGCCCTGGCACAGGGTGCCCAGAGAAGCTGTGGCTGCCCCTGGATGCCTGGAAATGTCCAAGGCCAGGTTGGATGGGGCTTGGAGCAACCTGGGCTAGTGAAAGGTGTCCCTGTCCATGGCAGAGGTGGAACTGTGTGAGTTTTTAAAGGTCCCTTCCAACCCAAACCATTCTGGGACTCCATTATATGATTTACTTCCCCCACCCTCCTTTATCTTTTTGCAGACCCCAGGAATGACATTTGCCTTGTCCATCCCCTGGGGCCTTCCCTGATCTCCATGACCTTTCAGAGATGATAGACAGGTCTTGAAAGGACACCAGCCAGCACTCTGGGCACCAGTGGATGCCACCCATTAGATCCTGTTGACTTTAGGGAAGAGGGTTTCTTGAGAGACTTTGAGTCCATTCCCTTCCAGCACTGGTGGATCCCCCCCTCCTTGAGCCCCATCTCTAAGCTCTGGAGCCTGGAGACCTTCCTGATGAGCAGTGCTACAAAGCAGACAGAGTCCCTCATTCCCACTGCATCAACAGTCACTAAATCCTCTGCCCCACTCAGACACATTTTCCTTGTCCAGCTGTACTGTCCATGTAGGTTTAGAAACTCTTCTTGCTGCCCTTGACCCATTCCATTGAGCTGTGGCCTTCCTGATGGCACTCCTGCATGCCTGGACCATGTGTCCTACTCCCTTCCTTTGCAGACTGCCCCTGCTCCCAGCTCTGTGTGCTCCCTCCTCAGTCTGGACCTCAGTGTAGTCCAGGCTGCCATGAACTTCCACATCCCCAGACCAGACTTCCTCTTTTTGTGAGAACTTGCTTTCAGTTCTGAACTGAGAATATGTCTCAAGGCTCAGATTTCCTTCTCTGTTTAGACCTAAAAGCACATTGTGACACTTGAATTTCTACTTTTTCATTGTACTGGGGGACGACTGTGTCCTCAGCTTCTCACCGGGCTATTAACCCTGTCAAATAATCAAGATGGTATTTGGATGAATGTTCTCTTGTAAATGATGCTACTGAATCAGAAATTGCCAGGTGAGAGTATTTAGAGCTGCCATTAATGTTTATAGAAGTGAAGAAGCCTAAGAAACTTTGCTTACACATGAAAATATTTTTAAAAGTGTTTATTCTAGAAGGCAGAGTTTAACTCTGATCTGATTATATGATGTTGTTGATATTCTGCAGGCCTGAGCAGATCCCTGGACATTTTTGCTGTGACCATGGTGACATTTACTTACCAGTTTTAAGGGAAAATTAGTGACATAGACTCATTTATTTGTATACATTCTCATCTAATGGATTAATCCATGTTTACATACCTACTGTGTGATCCACCTGGTAAACACCAAAACCTGAGGAGAGCACAAGATATTGGTCCATGGCTTTGCAGAGCTCCTTCTCAAAGCAAACAGGCCTGTGCTGCTGCTTGGTGCCCAACAGTTTGATTTCCATTGCATGGAAATGAAGCCTGGCTAAGAAGGAAGTGCTCCAGCAGATGATTGATATGTTTTCATATACTTCTAGGCACATTATTTATTTGCTTCTCAGATACAGAAAACTGAATCAGTTAATTAATTGATTAAGAACCTGTGGCTGCTCCATCCCTGGAAGTGTTGAAGGGTGGGTTGAACGAGGCTGGAGCAACCTGGTATCCCTGCCCATGGCGGAGGGTGGAACTAGAAGAGCTTTAAGGTAATTCCAACTCAAACCATTCTTTTTTTTTTTGATTTGTGAGTGAGCACATGAGTGTGAATAGGAATTTAAATTAAGTCATCTTTTTGGTGACAAGTCTTGTTATGAGAGAGTGTAGAGCTGCCTCACTGGTACATGACCAAAGCAAGAAGATGATGAAATCCATCAACAGCTGCTGAAATCCATCCCAGCTACCCTTATTTCATTATTCCTGATGTTGGCTTTTATGAAAGCTCTTTTTAGAGAATTTCTACTCTAGGAGAACTCTTGAAAGCCTATTTTTCTTTGAATTGCAACAAACCCATGCTGAAAATGTTGGAATTCCCTGCAAACTGGAAGAGCTGTTGTTGACGTGCCATGTGTGACAGGTTTTTTTCTCAGCCATGCAACAGGAATGAGTCAGCAGTGTGGACAACAGCAGAGAAACAAAAGCAAGTGATGTGAAAGACCTTACTTCACTGGGGTGTGAGTGTGTGTGTGTGTGGTGGGGTGTTGGTCATTTTTCCAACTCAGAAACCAGTAATTTGTTTCAAAGGTTTTCTCTATTTCATGCCCTTGAAATTTCCCTTGGCAGGTTATTGCACAGTTTTATAGCCTGCCAGCATGAACAATACTTTTGTGAACATATTAAGCCCTTAAAAATATGGATTTGTGAAAGTTTTTGTGAGCTAATGTGGGTTCTGTAATAATGTGGTGGCATAAATGGAATTTTCTTTGAATATAGTCTTGGGGCTGCTCTCTTCTAAGGAGAGGCTGTTTGGACAAGAAGCAGACAAGTGTCCTTGCAGAAGGAAAGCCCTGCATGGCTCTAGTGTGATGATGGTGTCAGTGCTCACATCCCTGCCTTTAGGAGACTGGAGTAGCTGAGGCTGAAACACTTAAATTTGTTGATCCTCTACCTATGGCAGCAATTCTTATTTGCAGGATTTTGCTTGTGCACCCATCCCAGGCCCATAGCATAAGGGTGATCATACTGACTTACATTTACTTATTGTTATTAATCAATGAATGGCCCTTCTTCCATTAATCCAACTAGTTATTACATCTATTTATACTTTGGGTTTTGCCATTACACCAAAATGTCGTGCAGCTTTACAAGTTGTGTGGAAAATGTCAGCCTTTTGTTTTAGAGTTGCATCAGGTGAGCTGAATAGGCCTCAAGCTGGGTCAGGAGAAGCAGTGCCAGTCACCTTCCAAGTGCCACCTGCTCATGTCTGCATCATGGGTGAAGCTCTGGGCTGACCGCAGAGGTGACCTGCTTTGAGCTGCAGGTTGGACCAGGGACTTCCTGAGGACCCTTCCAGATTGGGTTTTCCTAGAAGCCATTTTCTCCCACCAGCTCTCTTCAAAAAATATAAAATATATATATATATGGCACATTTCCCACTAACTTTATTATCACAAATATTCTGAGTTGGAAGGGACCCACAAGGATCATCAAGTCCAGCTCTTCAGTGAATGGCCCTACACAGATCTACCTCAAAACCTTGGTGTTATCAGCACCATGCTCTTAACAACTGAGCTAATGTAATGTAATGTAATGTAATTTAAATGTCCAAGTGTCTCAGGTCCTGGCATGACTTTGTCCCTGGCACTTGTTTTCCACACAGATCTTTGTCTGCCTCTGTCAGCTGGCCAGCAGCCAACATCGAGACTGGATCTCTTCAGGTGACAGCATGAGTTTTTGTCATATTTCTGCCAGACATGCAAGGCAAAACTGATAAGGAAAATTAATTCTGTTGCCAAAACTTTGCCCTGAAGGATTGTTCTGTCCTGAGAGCATTTCTTCATGTAGACAGTGCTCATGGGCACAAGGAACCTGGAGAACTGCACCGTGTCCTGATGCCTGGGAGTAAATTACCTCAGGTCTCTAATGGCTTCTCCTGATGATCCTGAAAGGCATTTTTCCCCTCTATCATCAATTTCAAAAGTTAGCCAGTCCTTGGTATTTCCTTTAGGGATTTAAGCTCATGGAGAAGCAGTTTTAGATTATTTCATTTCAGCCTGTGAGATGACCACACAGATGCTGCACTAATACCAGTGAAATAAGGTTTTCCATCAGGAATGAGAGCAGGAATATTTGAACAAGTTTCAGGCTTTGGGTCCAGACTTGCCTCATTGTGCCAAACTTGCTTACGCACACCTAAGCTTTCTGCTGGACAGCCCTGCTGTCTGCTTCTGGTCAAAGAAAGATTTGGGGCTGATGATTCACAGCAGGCAGAGAAATCAGTCATGAAGGTGAAGCTTCTCTTAATTCAGGCTATTGATGTACGCAATGCATTGAATCAAAATAGGTCAGGAGCAATGGATGACATTTACATGTGTAATTACATTATATACGTAATCCACTGCTCTCAGAAACCTTTCAGGTGGCATTGTTAGAAGTCTTTTTTTTGGAATTAAATAGAGTTTATAACATGTCCATACTCTCCACGATATATAGTGTTACTGCACTCCTCATTTAGAGTACTTCAGGCAGAGTGGTAATGGGTAAAAGTAAAGCAGATAAATCACATTTTGCCAGGCAGTTGCAATCAGCTGGGGTCACTAAAGGCTTTTTTTTTTTCTCAGATGGAAGGGAAAAGACTCCACTCCTTGCATGGCGTCCGAGCTGGGTCTGGTTGTGCTGCGCTAGCACCACATCACCGAGAGCAGAGCAGCACATGGAAAACCCATCTGTCTGCATCCCTGCCCTTCCCAGGAACTCACACTTTCTTCACCAACCAGTGCCAGGTGATGTCAGAGTCCAGGAATTAAAAAAAATAAAAAAAGGCAACAAAAGAAATCATTAGTGCTGTTCCAAAGTGCTGGAACAGGAGTGTTGTTATGCCATTCCTCTGGAGCTGGACAAAGAGGGATGGGGCTGCAAGAAGCTTTCCAGACATGTGATACACCTTCTGGCTCTCTAAGCCTTTCACAAGGTCTTCCTAACCTCAATTTCATAGTATTTTGGCTGCAAACCAGAGCAATTTCAGTTTTTTTGGGTTTCTCTCAGTACTTCTGGCTTGCAATGAGGTGATTATGCTCTTCTTCTTTATTCTCCCCATAAAATATTTCACTCTGGGTACTTTCTTCCTGCATGAGTGACAGCATGAGAGGTCATAAACAGCTTCTGCCTTCATAATTTTTATCTTTGTTTGGTTATTCTATACATTCAGATATCTCTAAAAACCAGGAAAGTTACAATTCTACACTATGTAGAATCATAGAATCGCAGAATATGCTGAGTTGGAAGGGTCCCAAAAGGCTCCTAGAAATCACCCTTTGATGTAATTCTATGTAATGTAAGGAGGAACTATGAAATTTTCATTGTATTCTCCTTTGATGTAACTCTATGTAATGTAAGGAGGAACTATGAAATTTTCATCACATTCTGTCACTACCAAGTGCCCCAGTCCATATTTCTCCCTCCTCTGCTTTATTGTAAGTCACAGATGATTTAGATAGCCATAGGGAGCTTTATGATTTCAGACAGTTTCGGAAAATTTTCCAAAAATTGAAAGATTTTACACATTCAACTTGGTCTGAATCATCCTCTCTAGGTGCACAGCTCTGTCCACTAGCTACACTGGGGAGAAAAGGCTCTTTTTTTGTCTTCTGAGTCACGGCTCAGTTGTATTCACAAAGCAACCGGAGGAGGATCAGACAGGAGGTGGGCTGTGGGCCTCCTTCCTCAGGGGGAAAAAATTCCTGGGATTTGTCAAAAGGATTGTGCTGGCCCTGACAGACAAATCTCTTTGGGAGAGCCACCAGAACCAAGGGCTGCTCAGTAAAAGGGAAAGGAAAAGAAAATAAAGAGCAGGGAAGAGTTGGGAAGCAGAGGTGGTGAAGGGAGGGAGGGAAGCTCCCTGGTGGCCCTGCAGATGTGCCAGGTGAGCAGGCATAAGGGGACTGTCCTGGAGCTCTGTGGGGGCAGCTGGAGTTCCTGGGGGACAGCTCAATGTCCAGGTCATATCTGCCAGCCCTTTCTGCCCCCATTCCTGATGACCTTGTCCAGCTGGGAGCGTGGACATGGTGCGATGCTCACTGCTGACTGTTCCTGCTCGGTGACTGTTTGCCCACTCTCAAATGCCTCTGCTGTTTATTCCCAGAGCCTTTCCCTTCCTCCATTGCCCTCCTTCCTTTGCTCTCAGCATCTCCTTTTTTCTCTTCCTCTTATTCTTTCTTTTCATCACTCTTGTTCCTCTTCTTCCTTTGCTCCATCTACAGCTGTGTCTCCTTGTGGTATTTTTTTTCCTACACAAGGAAAGCCACCACACTTCAGATGCTTTATTTCTCTGCTGAGTTGTGTCTTTCTGAAAAGGAAGCCCTTCACATGAAGGTCTGTGTTGCTACTTTTTATTTCTGAACCACAAGAGCTGCTGCCCATGGAGGCCTCTGGGCACCATGAGAACATGAATAATGATAATTAATGGAGCACTGCATGCATGGAAGTGGTGGAAGAACTGATGAAACAGGGCTTGAGACCCTTAAGGAAAGGCTGCTGAGATGTTCCTCCTGCAGTTGTGGGGCAGTTCCCAATGCAATGCCCTTTCCCATATCCTTCTTCTATAACATCCCCACCCCAGAGGTTCTGGGGTTCATCCTCACACTGTGGTGATGGGTCTTGAGCTGAACCAAGTGAGCTTGTGGAGCTCTTCCAAAGGCACTTAGCCAAGTAGTGAACACTGGCCATTAAAATGCGTGTCTGATCTGCACAGCCTTTCCAGGAAACTTCTCCAGGTCTATGTGCCTGCAGAGAGCTCTGCTAGAGGAGAGGGGAACGAGACAACACTGGAAATGGCAGGGGGGAGCAGGGAGCTCTTCTGCCTTCATCCAGGAGGCTCCTCCTTTGTCCAGGCTCTTGGAGCAGTAGTCAAACTCCAAATAATTCAGTTTAAAGCTCCACAGCAGTTGGACTGCCAGTCTTTCTGCCAGGACACCCGAGGTCAGCCCCAATGACTTTAGGCAGCTGCAGGGCTCTTATCTGTGCTTCTTCCCCACTTCCCTGGTGTCCATGAACCCGTGGGTGATGTGCTCAACTTGGTGTCCTGTAGGGGTGTCCTTTGAGAAGTGCACAGAAGGTGACAGGGGTTTCCTCACTTTCCTGATCAAGGGGTTTCCTTGGCACATGCTGGGGTGACCCTCCCACTGTGCTGTTCCCAGCACCCACAGCCCTGCAGTGGGAACCCCAAGGACCATGGCATCACACCAAGGGCTGGGTTTTGTTAATGTTCCCAAGTGTCTCATAACTCTGAGATTTTTTCTGACCCCACAGGCAGCCCGAGTCTCCCTTTCCTGTCAGACCACAGACTGCCCCGCTCCCTGTGCAGGGACCACTCTCTACCAGGGACCAGGCTCTACTCAGTGACTCCAGGGTTGGGGCCATGACTGGCTGCATCCCTCCAGCATTCCAGGGCTCTGTTCCAGGCTTTGGGAAGGAGGGGAGGAGGGAGCCGTGGTGCCATAGAAAAACCTGCACTCTTCACATCCTGCCCTCCTGGAGCATGTCAGATGCACCACGTAGGGCTCTAAAGTATGAATGGGTTGATGTCTTTATCTTCACACGCCTTCACAGGCTGGAATCAGAGTCAGAACAAACAAATAGGCAGAGTTTTCCCTACCCAATTTAAATAAATTTGGGTTGCTTCCCAGAGGCAGTTTTGCTGTGCTCTAGCATGACTTTTTGTGCTTGACAGCGGCTTCACTTTGCATATAGGGGGAATTTTAAAACCTTTCTCTTTGTCCCAGTTCATTTGAGGGCAGCATTAAATATCCTAATTTTCCTTAGGCTTTCAAACCCCAAACAGATTATACATACCATGGTAAACATCTTTTTTTCTATGATAATTGAAGAAATATGATCCAAGTGGTGCAATCATATTTTGGCCTTTTGTTTCCTTTTAGAGCATTGTGGCCCTGGGAATACACTGTCCAGGTGATGCTCTCTCTGCCAACTGGGCCAAAGAACTCTGCTCCAAGACTAGTGGTAGGCAGGAGAAGATCTGCCATCCTACAAAAATGTTCCTATTTTATGGCAGAAGAGAAATGGAAACTTAAAGCTGTGGGTTTTTTAAATGAAAGAAAGGAATTGATGGGGGAAGAGTGACCCTGCAACAGTGATTTTATTGGGAGCTAATGTACTTACCTGAAAGATTGAGGCATTACAAAAGCTCACCCCAAGCACTGGCCCAAGAGCCTCCAAGAGAGGTTAAACCTCTGCTCTCTCTGGCAGATGGAGGGGAGGGAGAAGACCTCAGCTGTGTTTTGACCAACATATTCCTTGCTAGACCTGAAAAACACTTCCCAAGGACACTTTAGTTGAACTTGGCTTGTCTCCAAAGTATTACATTCCAACAAAAGTCTGTTTTGTCTGAAAATTTCCATGGGCTCAAGCTGAGAGGTTTCCTTGCTTCCCAGGACACAAAGGAGATGGAAATGAACTCCTGTTTGCTACAGCGGGGCGGGGGCAAAAGGGGATTCCAGCTCTGGGAGAGTGCGGCTCCACACGTCTGCTCCTGACTCATCCTGAGTCCACTCAAGGTGCGTAATGTTAGAGCAAAATAAACTTCCCCTTAAAGATGCTTTTGTTGGAGATCAGGGAAAGTCCAGGGCCCAGCTTGAGTCCAAAGAAGTTTCCTCAGCACTGGCTGTGGCCCACGACGTCTGAACAGAGCGATTCCATCCTTGTGTCTGCAAACAGTGCAGGGGGATGGAACAAAAAGACCCAAATCATTCCATGATCCTACGACTTTGTGTTTAGGGATGGGAAGATTAGGAATTTGGCTAGCCATGCAGGGATATTGTAAGGAGATTGTAAATACATTTTTTACAAAAAAAGAAAAATTTAATTTGAGAGTAGAATCCTACATTGCTTCTCTCAGTGCTGCACTCAGACAGGGGAACCTCAGCACTGCATTCCCATGCATTTTTCCTACTGTGTTCCCCTGTTATCATTTATGTATTTATTTATTTATTTTAAAATTGATTTCATTCCACCTCTTCTGATTTCTGATATCACTGTGAAGTAGGGCTGAAGCTGTTTATTGCCTGACACGCAGTTCTTTATCTCAGTAGGTCTGTATTTCCTTCAAACTTTACTTTTATTCATTGCAACCTCTCTATGTTATATTCTATTCTAAATCAAAAATGGTTTTTTTCTTATAATATATTCTCACTTAAGTACTAAACATATATTCTTGTTTAAATACTAAACAAGAAGCTAAAAGAGATTTTATCATAGTCTGCAGAGGAATATTTTACATTATAAAGATCAAAACTTGGAAGATGTTTATTATAACTTTTAATACTGGATTTGAAGACACGCTCCAGCTCCTACTAAACAGCAATAAACACAAAATAGCTCTTCCTTTCCCCTGGGGATGGTCCCCATATTCCTCCTTTAAAAACAGGTCTGAGGATAGAACTGGTAAAGTGTTGTCTGTAAAAAAAAAGGGGGGGATCCAAGTCCATATTTTCACATTTTCAAGCTTTTAGATAGACTTTAGGTTGGTGAAGACTAGCTCAACAAAATTACAAAGCAAAATTTGCAGAAAAATTACTTGTATGAATTTGTTTTACAAGTAAATGCACTTTACTTCTTATCACCTTAGAGTCTGTGCCCTGTCAGGGTTATGAGAAGCAGGGAGGGGAAATGAGGAGGGGGCTTGTTAGAGTACTCAAAGTGTGCAGTCATTAAGTTATTTTTGATTAAATATCATCAGTGGAGTAAGAAGAACTTGATTTGAGGAGAATCAAGCCTGGCTGTGAACTAGAAGGTGGGACTGGCTTTGTGCAAGTCAGGCAACGATGGATTGCTCTGTCAATGTGTGTGCATTGATGGCCCTTTAATAACAAAGAATCTTAATCATAACCTCCCATGCTGTCTATCCATTCAGATGCTGATTCATGAGTAATGTAGCTTCTTTTTTAAAGGAAGGATCTTCCTGTGAAAATGGAGCTAGAGGCAAATAAATAAAAATTTTATTGGTCACTCAAGATGAATTACTTGACTTCCAGTTCCCTCAGTAAAGTTTGTAGTTACTGAGAATGAGCAAACAGGTTTAATGTGATGGGGAGCAGCACATGCTTCTCTCAATGTATTTTTTTCTCAGATAAACTATTATTAAATCCTTCTTCAGTCTGTCTTCTGGTTCCTGGTCTCTAACTAAAGAGGATAAAAAAAAAATTAATTTAAATTCTATTTTGAAGTTTAGTCTTGTAGTACCTATCTGAAATCAGAAGTGACAGAAATCTCATGGGAACCTTTTCTAGGGAGCCTGACCGTTTTTGCAGTGTCAGGAGATGCAGACATGCTCTTGAATTTTTCAGAAGTCAGTTCTAAATCTGATGCACAGCTGCAGAAAAGTTTTTCAGATTGATTCAGAGCATGGAGCATCCCAAGGTGCTGGTTTGTGTCGAATCACACCAGCACATTTTCAGTCTATAACAAATTCCATAGGGAAAGGGCCTTGCATCTCTCTTGCTATTGGATTCGTTTAAGAAGGAGGGTGGGAAGTGCAAATGATGTTTACAACAGACCAATGTCATGCAAATCGTGCAATTTCACCAATGCCACATCAAACGTGCCAGCTGAAGGCACTGGAGACCTGGCTGTTGAATAAACAAATATTAAGGGAAATGGTGGAAAATGTTCACTTATTTGCAAAGAAGGTTTAAAGGGATTTACGAGAAATGTTTGCAACAAAGGGTGAATGAGGAAGTGACTTCAAAGAGGAAATCAACTTCCTAAAAAATCAGGAGCCCTGGGGAATTTTATTCTCAATTCACATGAGAAATGGTATTATTTTTGCTACTGCTTTTAAAAACATGGCTGTGAAACACTATTGACCTTTGCTTGCTGTGAACCATTGCCTGCCCTAATTTTTCTTTTGTTTAAAGGGATATTTTAATTGAAAAGCCTTACACATTTGGCACCTCCTTCCTAAGTGATCAAGAAAACCTGCCTGCACTTTGGGGGTGGTGTGGTATCGCGGCGTGGAAAAGTGGAGCGGCACCAGCGGGAAGGTGCCGGTGGGCGCGGGGTGTGCTCCGGTGCCACGACCTTCCAGGGAAGT
>VZTT01062191.1:9178-26314 GCA_013400855.1 Buphagus erythrorhynchus | reverse complement strand
AGTTGCATGGCAATACATTAGTTCTCTAGCCAGAGAAAGAAAACATATATTAGAATTAATTTGATATTACATTTAGAATCTTGCATAAGTTTAGAACTTGTACTACTGACCATTTAACACTTGAATCAAAAGTTCTGTTCAGCAACATCAGATGCATTAAACAGTTTGGAACAGGAGCTGGTCTTTGGAAACCAATCATATCATTATTACAGAAGCATAAAATTGACTGCTCAGAGTTATTGTAGCATTGTATGAAACAATAACTGTTTTCAAAATTAAAAACATATTTGCTGTGGGAATTTAAAGACAAATGTTATTTATTGTGTCTTTTAGTTACACCAGAGTGAAGTTGGATGGTAAATTCAGCATTTACTATTTATTTATGATTGAATTTGCCATGATAATCAATTTTTCTTTATTTGTTGAGGGTTTTTTTAGCAGAAAATACACTGTCATAATTTCATTTTGTTTTGTCATTATAAGTAAGCTTCCACAAGGAGTGCTCCACTGCTAAACAACCTCCTCAAGCAGCAGTGGCAGCATAGTGGGGTCTCTGCAGACTTATTGAAAACCACTTAGTGCAGAGGTGTAATCTCCTGCCATGACATCATAATGTGGTCATAATCATAATCATAATCATAATCATGGGCCAGCTCAGAGCTTGCTTTGACACAAGGAAATGACTTCATGTGAGACCTGCAGGGATTTGTGCCAGAGGAGCTCCTGCCCTGCAGAGCCCTCTCTGTCCTCATGACCAGACCTAGGGGCACCATCCTCTGTCAGCCTTGAGATTTTAGCCTTTATATTTTTCAAATCCTGTCCTGCATTTGGGTATAACTCGAAACTCCATATAAAGTGTTAGTTACTGTCTTCATGTTGGTCAGACAAAACAATTCCTCTGAAACTCAAGAACACCCTACAGCCTCAGGCCCCAAAAAGTATAAACAAAAATGAATTTGGGGAAGCAAACTGGAGGTAAATGACTTCATTACCTGAAGCTGTAATTGGAGAATTAACCCCTGGTATATAAATGGACCAAACTTATTTCTCTCTGCAAAACTCATGACCATTGTCCATCTGGGCTGTAGCCTCTGGGAGGCTTTGACTGCCCAAGGTGTATCTACTGAAGGCCTTTAATAAATACCCAATTTATTCTCTTACCCTTGTCTAGCCTCTGTTCTAGGTGGCCACTCCAAGGCATCACCTGAAGGCAGAGCACAGCAAACCAAGGCTGGCTGGTAAAAAATCACCTGAGAGAGGCTGGGTGCCAGGAGCTTTGCTGCTCACTGAACCCTTTGCTTCTAACCTAAAAATCCCCCTTGGCCCTAAAAGAACTGTGGCAGGACAAAACCCCAGGTGCCTTCTCCAAGTCTATCAGCTCTCAACGTTCTGTATCTGAGTTTTAGAAGAAAGGAAGAAATAGGATATCACAGAATCACAGAATGTTTTGGCTTGGAAGGGATCTTAAAGACCTCCTGATTCCACCCCTGCCATGGGCAGGGACACCTTCCACTATCCCAGGTTGCTCCAAGCCCCATCCAACCTGGACAATTCCACAGATGGGGCAGCCACAACTCATGAATATGATGAATATCACTCATATAACTTTTTTCCTCTTGTACTCAAGTCAGATTCATTATTTCCAACATTAATAACAGGGATTTATTAAAAAGTATTATGAACTTAAATTGTCATTAAAATAGTTCTTATCCCATCTGTGCTAGAAGCAGCCTTTGTTTTACTACCTCACGTTTAATTTTTCAAGACTTCAGAAAGTATTTAGTGTGAATGTTTTAATTGCTTAGCACAGATGCAAGAGGCTGGGTGGCTTCAAGTCAGCAAAATGGGATGCTGAAGTACCTTGTTGAAAATGGAAACAAATAAATTTTACAACAGCAAACTGAAAAATAAAATCTCTGCAACATAAAGGAAAATTTTATTATCACAAATACCTAACAGCTCCTTCTGATTTACCTTGAACACATTTTTATTACTTTAATTGGAAAACAGCTAAAATCTTGTCTTACAATAAAGTTATGCAAATATTCAGCTTTCTTTAAATGGCCTCAGGAAAGAAAGAAGAAATTTTAGAATAAAATCCTTTCCAGGCTATTTCCTATGATGAAATAACAAAGAGGAAACCATAAAAATTACTGTGTCATTACCATCAGAGGCCAGAGAAGCCCCTGGGTCGCAGAATTATTGTCCCATACCATATGTGAAAACCATAAATGTTAACTGAATGTGTGTCTAGTCTGTGATTACTTGAGATGACAGTAAAAAGAATTGAAGATTTCCATAATGGGACACATATTCTGACCCTTATCAGCACAAGGGAAATTCAAGGAGACAAAGGAGAACCAGCTGCTTCCATAAGTGATGATGGAGCCACAGAGCAGAGGGACACTGAGAAGCAGCTCCCTATTTCAAAGCAGATCTTAAAGAAATTGTCACTCACCTTTCACTGTGCACAATAAATAAATAAATAAATCCATCTGGAGCTACAAATAAAAAACCAGACTTTTTCACCCAATAAGTTGTAAGTTATGTTTAAAACGTGGGGGATGTATTAGAGACAGAAATAAAGCTGTGTGTTAATCATTGTATAAAATATCAACTGCAGAAATGCTGTCAGTTTTTGGGACAAACAAGTGTTATTGTCATGCAACGTGCAGTAAATGTAGGGGATCTTAGACATACCTCATAAAATACCTTATGAACATTGTCTCCATAGACATCAGGCTTGTTCACATTTACAGCTGAATTTTTCTGTGGTTTCAGTTACTCTGAGGAAGGCTACCCCTGTCACACAACTCCACCACCATCTTTGACATACATACTTGGAAGTATTTCTTTCTCCAAATGCTCTCAAATGTCCTGTAAACAGAAATCTGCAGATTGTCCCTTGCTGTCGTCAAAGATTTGGTCTTTCCAACATTTGGGTGTCCAGTCTGTCAACACACTGAGCCATCCTCTGCCTTATGCACTAGGAATATTTTCAGGAAGATAAATCTGCAGCCTGTTGCTCTGTTTACATCATTAACCTCTTAGCCTCAGCTTACAATCATTCCTTTTATTTCCCAAAACTATTTTTTGGTTGCTTTCAAGTCCAAGCTCACCTCCCTGTTCCACCAAACCCTTTGGATGTGTTTATTCCTGACTCACTGATTCACTCCATTGCTGCATTCCCAGCCAAGTGCAGACATTTCCACATGGAGCCTGCTCTGGGTGTTACTAAGGGACAACTCTGATGATTTTCCCTTTTTTTTTAGTTTTCCCTTACTGTGTAAAACACCCCACAACAATTAGGCTGATGATTTCTACATATATTTTACATCTACATCTATTTTACATCTACATCTATTTTTACATCCACCCACTGGAAATGTGTGGAGAAGACAAAGGTGTGCAGCAACAGGAAACACTAAACACAGGAAATTCTGGTTAAATATTGGGATTTTAACTCTTTCTTTCCCTACCTGAGGTGTGCTCAAAGTCTGCCCTGCTGCAAGGGTGTGAGGGGCAGAAGGGGTCGGAAGAGGAAACCTCCCAAGTGCCTTCCAAGCTGGAATTGAAGTGATATTCTGCTGATGCAAAAAAAAATAAATTGAAGTGATGAGTGCCATAAATGCCTCTGTTACAAACTGTAATGAATATAAAATGATTGGACAAAGCCCCATAATGGGATTGCTTTTATACCCCAGTTTTATTTTCACTTATATACTGCTCACATTATGGGCTGTAACTTACCCCTGCATACTGCCAGCACACAGACTAGTTTTTCATAATTTTCTTTTGGATCATCAGTTTTCCCTCACACAAAAACTACAAGTAAATACCTTTACAGCTTTACAACAAAAGGAATTATTCTAGATATACCAGAATAGAGCATATCTATTATATCTTTTGTGCCTTTGATTCAGTGCCACACAGTGTACATTTCATGAAAATAAATAGTATTTACTATGATGTAAATCGAGAAGATATTTCCTAGGCATGGTATGAACAAGAGCCAGACAGCTTCCACTTTTATGCACCTTTAACATTTCTTTTTATATCAGCACGTTTCTCATTCTGGCCATCTCTGACAGGTTTCAAATTATAATGCTCTTTTTTTATATTCTCAACACAGCAATCAAATCTTTAGACCTTGAGGAGAAGGAGGAAATTAAGGCCATTAACATGTTAGAGAATTGTTTGATTTACTCATTATAAATTATTCTGAATCTGAGCAGCTCATAAGACATGCCCAAAGGGAAGACAAATTTTGATTGGCAGTGTCAAAAAAGTCAAGGACATGGAGAGGTTTTGTTAATAATTACTAAGTGCCATTAAGAAATGCTGTGTGCTATCTCTCCAAAATCAGGGTGGTTCTGATCCAGAATTTCCCTGCTATCAAACATAGTAAGACCTAAATTTATAATTAAAAGACAGATTAAGAATATATGATGTAAACCTTCTCTTAATAACCATAAAAGATGAAAATATTGAAAATAAAAACCAAAAAAAAAACCAAAAAAACAAAAAAAAAAAACAAACCAAAAAAACCACAACTAGTCAAGCTGGAAAAACAAACTTGAAGAAAACAAAACCCCTGAGATACAAGGTTTTTCCTCACTATATACACAACTTTCCATCAATTATCAAAAATACACAACAAGCACCAGTTGCACATCAGCCAACAGGACGTTCTCAGAACCCCACCTTTACCCTGTAACCCTTGTTATGGGATGGTTAAAAATAATAATGCAGCATAAATCCTCTGTAACCCTGAATCCCTGTGCCAAGCATGGCAGCTCCACAGTCTGACCCTGCCCTTTACATGAACTTCCAGAGAAAGGATTCCTTATACAAATAAACTGTGCAAAACCTCAGTTTTCAGGAAAGCAAAAGCCACAATATCCTAAGGAAAGCAGGGAGGAGGAATTTTACCATCCCTCCACCTGGAATAAACCAAAAACCTTACCTGAAAGAACAGGGGACATACCTTACAGATGGAACTCTGCAAACTGGCAGTTTTCACTACAAATCTGGACCTTCCCAGGTTTTGGAAGAGGTTCTGTCCTCTCTGTCCCAGCCAGGGTTAAGAGCCCAGGTGGAACAGGAGTGCTGTGCCTGGTGTGGGATGCACTCCTGGGTCACAGCACTGGGCTTTGCTGTCCTTCCTCAGCTGCTTCATGCACAAATTCTAAACATTACCTGTGATGGAAAGCAGGGCAAAAAGATCATCCAAGCACCACTCTTCTCACTGGTATTACAAAACTCCTCACTCCAATGGAGAGGGAACATGGAAGTGCATATTGGAATAACATTTATTTTTATTACTTGTACAAACTACAGCAGGGCAGCCAGCTAGGAAGTCAAGGCTGGAATTTTTTTCCATGTTGTCCTATGCTATCCCCCTTGCAGGCAATTTTCCCCTCGAACAACTTTAAAGCCCTGCTGAGCTTCTGAAGCCACCTTGATGTGTGTATGTCTTTCTTAAATAAATAAGGCAGCCCAGCTGCCCCCTGGGTATGGCACAATGGCTCAGGGACATCCTGGGGACAACTGAGGGCTGCCACAGGCTTCTCTCCTCATTTCCAGCAATAGAAGTTCACTGCTCTGTCAGAATTAAAAGCACTTTACAGGGGGTTTCCTATGGACAGAAATTTTTAAAGCCAGGAAAGATCGAAATTTTCTTCTGGCACTAAAAAATATTTTTAATTTGTGCTAGCAATGCTATGTTGTTCTTTTACAGCTGGAGCTGTATTATTGCAGACCACTAAAACTACAGAGTAGATGCATCAAGGTTTTTTTGTTTCATTTTTACAAGATCACAGATAATTAACATTTTATTTTGAAAGCACTTTTTCTTAAAAAGAAATCCAGTAATCATTAATTTTTAATGTACTGAGGTAAGGATTTGTCTTTGATATCATTATTACAGACACTGCACGTCTGTAAATTTGAAGTGATAGGACAGCAAATACCTTCAGAAGGACAGACACTGCCTTTGAAGTCAGTATATATATGGTTTAACATAAATGTAATTTCACAGCAAACTGCCTTTTATTGTTCACTCTTGTTTTGTCCTGACACTCAGTGTCTTGTAAAAAACATTCTGAACTTTGATATAAATAAATAATGTAATACTTTCCTTTAAACTCTGAAAATAAACTAAATGGAGACAGGCAAGTGGGATAATGAACACATTCCCTAGCACAGACCTGCATGGATTCCAGTGTCCTGCACACCCTGAGAAGCCACATCTGCCACATCTGATGGCCACTCTCTTTAAAGTCATGGATCAGGTTTTCAGCCCTTTTAAAGGCTGCAGTGCAGCAATTTTTCTTTATCTGAACACTTTTTTTGTAGGTCGTATTCTGTTCTCCCATGAGCAAAAATTGCCATAATGTTGGTTTTGAAATGTTGGGATTTTTTCTGTCTTTTAGCCTTGTAAAAATATCAATTTTAGCAGTTAATGTGGAACAAGAGCAATTACATTCTTAACCGTTTCACAACAAGTTTTTAATTTTATTCTTTTGATAGAGAGGGGCATGTCTGCCTTCAAAGTCTGCAAGCCTGGGAGCCAAAGAAGGAGCCCACTGTCACAGAAAGGAGAGAAAATCTGGCTAGCAAAAAATTGCAATTAAAGTTGAGCTCCCCTAAGGCAAGGCAGCCTTTTGTCATCAAAGAAAGCATAGACAGCACCAAGTAACTGACCTAAGAGTGCTGGCTCATTAAAAACCTGCATATTTATGATCTTTATGATGGAATGATGATTGCAGGAGTGTAAGGAATATAGAATATTTCTATCTGTATTAAGGACCACATCATTTCTACAGCAGGCACCCTTGCAGAAATGCAGTCTGGCACAGCACTGCCAGGATCCAGCCTTCAGGAAAGAAAAACAAAAGGATTGTGCACACAACCCTCAGTGAGCCCTGAATTCAGGCTGAAGTTGATCATACAACTGTGAATGTCAAACTAAAAGAAATAAATCTGAGTGTAAGAGCAAAACAAGGAAATGAGAGAGGGAAGGTGAAGCTGTGGATGAGTGGATGAAGTTCCCAGAGCAGCTGTGGCTGCCCCTGGATCCCTGGAATGTCCAGGGCCAGGTTGGACACTGGGGCTTGGAGCAGCCTGGGACAGTGGGAGGTGTCCCTGCCATGGCAGGGGTGGCACTGGATGGGCTTTGGGGTCCCTTCCAACCCAAGGAACCCTGTGGAAGGGAAGATCCATCAGACTAAAGACACCTGGGCTACATGGGGAATGTGACAGAACCTGTCTGTCCATTTTATCCTTAGAAATTCAGTGAAAAGTCTGATTGTTTGAGGTTTTTTTTTTCAGAAAAGCAGGTCACACTCCTCACATGTGCTGGACTTTAGAGCTCTCATCAGGACAAAGGGACAGGGTGCAGTTCTTCCAGAAGAATGAGGAGTGAGATCCTCTGTGTGCCCCATCACAGTGAATTCCAATACCTGAAAAAATCAATTTTCCTTTGCATTATCACTCAGCCTTGCCTTGACTGGGAGTTAGCAAATAAACCTCTTCTGACTCCAACAACAAAAGCTGTGTCCCCATGAAGAGAATAAAACTCTCAAAATGTGGAAGTTCACCTTCCTTCTGTTTTACCTGAAACAGTCACAAAATGTTCTCACAAGGGGAGGAGTTCTCTCCTTTTCCTGCTGGTTTGGCACTGCTGGGGCAGCTCTGCACTGGTGCCTGACTCTCACAATTCCAGCAGTGTGGGAATGGGGCTGCAGCTGATGAAACACGACAGGCATAAAAAATGAAACCAAAGAAAACATCCCCTTCGATTTGCTGGCTGTGATCAGCTTGACACAGAGTTGGTGGTCTAAGTTTCTGGCTAACTTGAGGGTGCAAATGTTGGTTAGTCAGGAAGATTTCCAAATTTTTGAAGTAGTAATAGTTCTATTCCAGCATATTTCATTGATGAAATAACCAGTAGCAAGACACTGCTTGCAAAAACATTTCCCACTTGGGTGTCACATCTGATTACTCATCCTGTTACATTATTTTTATTTTATCCAATGAATCTTCTATCAGATAAGACCATGGAATATGCATATTTTCTACCACAACAGCTTTAACTAAAACATTATTTAGTTTCCTTAATGTCTTTTATAGACATATTTTCTCAACAGATGCAGAAATTAATTTTCAAGCCTGCAGCAAATCATGTGAATATTGCACCTAATACACCAACTTTAAGTGCAAAATGTTACAAGGATAATAAAGTCAGCAAGGAATATTAAAATTTTATCCATGTTCTGCTGTGAATCATTTAAATTTCAGAGATTTTGCTAATAGCTTAGATAAATATTAAACACTCCTGATTTTCTGTTTAGACATTCTTCTAAATATAATACAAAAAAGGCAAATAATATAGCATCTACTGCAATTACAACCTATTTTACCAAGATAAATATTCCAAAAAGCAAGGCTCTGTCATGTTATTATTGGAGATAAACATTGGAAGTTTAGACAGAGAAAACTGCAGGACAGAATTACCAACTCCTTATTTCACCCAGTTATACATCTTTATTTATTTGCACTTTTAAACTAAAAGTCAGTAATCAAACACTTCATAGCAAAGAGTTCACTAGAATCTCCCTGTCTCCATTTATTGAGGATATTCTGTTTTAAAAACCTTTATTGAGGAAAGGTTATGAGCAGAACTAGGAGTAAAAGGATTTATTGAAGATATTCTGTTTTAAAAATGCTTGTTGAGTAAAGGTTATGACTAGAAGTAGGAAACTATAAAAGCAGAGAGCTGGGCTTTTAATAAATATATTAATTTGAACTAAATGTTACAATCCCAGAATCTCCCACTGGTTTCAGCTGATGCCACTTTTGAGCAGCCAAGTTTGATAAACATGTCCAGCTTGTGATCAATCTGGCAAAATATAAAATTTCACCTGCTAAGTGCCAAGGATTCCACCAACTGCTGTTGCTGCTGTAAACATTTAACAGCTTTCAGAAATATTTCCATATTTCTGCTCTCATAAAAAGTTCTTGTTCTGCAGAGCCCTGGTTTCATGGGGGCTGATAATCAAAGCATCCAATTCATACCTTTGATACTTCTGTTCCAATGATACCAGAAATTTCTGAGGAGTTATTTTTCCTCTTCTGCAGGAACACTATTTCCCCTGTATGCAGGTAAATAGGCATAGATCTAAAAAAAAAAAATTGAATTTTTATGTCTTGAAAGACTTACCTGAAAGAGGAATGCTCTTTTCAACCTTCAGAACCAGACATAAACCTGTTTTCAAATCTTACATTTTATATACTCCTCGATTTATTCTTATAAATGATGGATCTATTTCTAAAAAGTGACAGAATTCTGTAGTGTAAAAGATAAGTTTCAGTTTAATGAACTCTACTATCTACCATTTATTTAAACAACAAATAAAAAACCTTCACTGAAAATTATCATCTTAAAGAATGGAAATAATACCTTAGAATGATGTCATGAGCTTAATCTCAAGTACATTTGGACTGTCTGAAAAAGCAGAAAAAAAAAGAAACAAAAGCAAAAATATTAAGTATAAATAGTAGAGCACCATACAGTGCATAATGAAACCTTTCATCCATGAATTGCAGTAAAGATTTTTATAGTTTCGGTATCTAATGAAATTTATTTCTGATACATAATTGATATTGACTTTCTCAATGATAATCCCATTTATATCTAATAAATTATGGATATTGATTCCATTTAGACCCCCAAAGAAACAAATAAATAAATAAATACAGGATTACTGTAAATCTGAAAGCTTTCAATTTAAAAATTAAAAAAAACCAAAAAAACTTACTCAGGTACAGCGGGATATATGACAACATAAAAATAATATTATTTCAACAGGGAATTTATACGGAAGAAATTAGCATTAGAAACTAAAAAGGTTAAAAGAGCCCCCCAAAACTGTAAAATTCTAGAGGTTTAGATAGTAGATATATGTAAAAACAGTTGTGATCAACCAACAAAATCAATAAAATATATTTCTTGACCTGTAGTGAAGGTAAACACTGTAGGTGCATAGTTTTACGTAAATATTTTTCCAGCTGGGGGCTCTCAACTATAAAATATAATGTTACATAGAGGAGCTTTACACATTAAAATAAACTAAAAGGGACTCTACAATTGGTTTCTATTTCTACCACTTTTAAATTTCTTCTACTTTCTTTACTCACAGAAACTTTAGACAGCAGCACAACTGTATCTATCCTCAATAAAAGGACCACAAGAATCTCCAAATCTGCTTCAAATCAAACCCCTAAAGTTTCTATTTAGCAGATTCACAGCTGTGGGTTCTATTTTAATTTTACTCTCAATACAACATCGTGCAATTCTCATTTACTTTCCTTTCCAAGGTGTTTATTGACATTTCCTGTCTCCAGAGACTCCACACCAAGTTGTGCATTTCCAGGACATCAGAAGATCCAAGTCCTGCCTGAAGAGAAGGAGACACAATCAGAAGTTTCCCATCCCCAAGTTTGCAATGGATTTATTGCATTATAAAATAACTCCCTGCTTTGGAAGGAAGGGGCACTAATGCAGTTCAAAGCAGCCTGATCAGTGCAACATTATGCTAATTTTTAATAGTCAAAACTTATATCCTGTGTGTGCAGCTTGGGACTGAGGAGGAAAAGAACAGATTTGTTGAAAGCTCCTGCAAGAGCAGGTCACATTTTAATACTTTAATGGGCATCTACTGCCTAATGTTTCCTCTTACACTTCTCTTTGTAAACTTTATGCTGACCTTTGAAACTGAAGCTGGATCAATACCATTTTATAAGACTATAAAACTGTATGAAACACGAAGTCAATACTGTATTTTTATCATGCTTGTGATATAATGCAGCCCTGTACATCAAATAGCCCTGGGAGTACCACGGAAGGCTCGAAATTTTGTTTAAAGATATTAATTCAGCCAAGTGCTGGCCAGCACCTAATTTGTTGAATGCCAAAAATTTTCAGCAGCCCAAAGACACCTTAGTGTCCAAAAAGTCTCCATGAACACAAAGGATCAAGCTGATGCAAACTTAAATTGTCCAAATCCAACAAATGTGGGGCATTTTGTATGCATGCTTTAGTGCTTCTTTGTGATCTAACTCAATTTTCACATGAACAAAAAGAACCTTAATTCCTGAGTAGGTTCTACAGAGATTTACCATAAACAGTGTTTTCTTTGCTCTTCCATCACAGTTTTGAATTCACAGAAGCTCACTGTGTTTTTATAAAACACATATAAACACAATGAACGTTGACAAACAAACAGGACTTGAAAAAGAAACATAATAGCAAAGCAGAAGAAAAGGGAAAGAGGAACACAAGATTATTTGCTTTATCCTGCAAGGAAAAATAAAGAGAAAAAAGTGGCTGTAATTAGAATTTGTAATTATTTCTGAAAAGCTCTTGCATCCCAGGTGCAAGCATGAATAAAACCCTTTGGATCAGAACAATTCTGTGACCTTTCCATCAGTAGGAAAGCAATTAGGCCAGCTCCTCTCACCTCCATAATGAAAGATCTCTCCATCTTTGGGGTAGACCCAGGTTTCCTTGGGCCCAAGATCAAATCTGACTCCTGAATCCTTTCCAACACTGGTTTTCTCACAGCCTGATATAGAACAGGGGAGCCTGGTTGACACTTCTTTAATCAGAACTGTTTTCCTCTGCTGGCCAGGGCATTCATCCTCCCAATTGTGAGCTGCTCCCCATCCTTTTTGCAATTAGCACCCATCTAAGCCCTGCAAGCTGGAGGGATAATGCTCAGCTTCAAGGGCAAAACTATTTTATTGCCCTCAGCATGAGAAATCTGTACACATTAAGTGTATCCCTTGTAAGAGAAATCCCCACACACCCCATCTCTAAAGAGAAAAGTATTTCTTCTGTTCAAATAAAGCTGCAAAGGCAATCTCTAAACAAACACTCAGCTGGATCAATAGCTAAAAATTGAAAAGAACATTGTCTCATGCTGCTTTATAGAATTTTCAAAAGATTTGAACCACACAAACCCAACTTTTCAAGTTCCACCACTGGGATTTATAGTCTTGTTTCCTGAGTTTAGGAAAAAAACTAACAAAGAAAAGATTCACGTACTAAAACTTAAAAAAAAAGATCTGTATGGTCAAAAAATACCAGGGGTGTAAACTTAAGCATAGAAAAGTAAGGGCATTCCAAACTAGGCTCAGGTGATTTTGTTTACCTTGGAGAATTTCAGAGCTGAAAAGGGATTTTATACATCTTTCTTTTTAATGCCAAAGTGCAACAGATGGAATTCACCTTTACTAAGATCTGATAACATACCTTTAAAAATGAAAACTAACAGGCACATATCTATGAAAACAGCCTTATTAGGGGAATATTGTTAATTTATTTAATGATCTTTTTTTCACTTGAATAATGATATATTACAACCTTTCTCTATAAACATGATATCAATTACTTAATTTTTTTTATAGCCCAAAACCAAGAAATGGATATTTTATACAATAACTACTGGCCTACAAGAAACAAACAAACAAGCAAGCAAAAAAAAAACCCCAAAAACCAAACCAAAACAAAAAAACACCAAATAAAAAAAAAGAAAAACAGGAACATCTCATTTAGGTGTTCTGTATTCCTTTGTAGAAAATAACTTCAGGCCTGAAATTTATCTTTATTTAATTTGGCTGGGAATTCTACAGCCACGTGATCTATACCAGTTCCTAAGGTGAGGTGACAAGAGAAGTTGAAAGAGCAATTTCCCACCTCCCCAGAGCCCTTCCAGGTGTGATTTGGTTTTGCTCTCACCTGCCTGGTTCTGCAGAGCATCCTGCTGTTTTCCAGAGCAAACCCAGATGTTCCAGAGACTGCATAATTCCCACAACATATCATAGCTGAGGAAAAGAGATTTTTCACAAGAGGAGGTGGGAATGTGGGGCTCCCAGATTTGGATCCCACCACGTCCAGCATCGTGTAGCTGCCTAGAATTCTGCTGTATATTTTTTTTCTTTTCATTTTCTTTGGTCACATCAAGCAATTTGCCTCCAAAGAACACAAATCCTGCAGGCTACTGGATCCACAGTCAGTATAGCTGCAGTCTTCTTCTAAAAGAAAGAATAAAGAAGTTTGTCTTTATCAACAGTGCATCATCACAGACAGTCTCAGAGAAGAACAGTGAGAAATGTTACTTCTTTAAAAAAAATAGGGATTTTTGTTTATCTAACAAAGGTTAGAAGAATGAAAGAGTCAATATTTTTTAATAATCCAGGAGAAAGTCATTTGAACAGGAGCATGAACAGAATTACCCAGCACTGAGATCTGATACAGGATCCCAATCTCTGATACAATCATGGATCAGCCATGGCTGGGAGACTTGATTCTCACCAGAAAGATGCAGCTCAAACATTTACTAATAAAGTACTGCCTTGGTTGAAGAAATAAGTAGGAAAAGATATATTATTATGAAGAATAAAGAGAAGTGACAGGTTGGGATTATTATATTTAATTACTTTAAATGACAATGCCTTTTTTCCCCTGTCTTTCACGTATAATTTTCCTCTTTTTTCTGTTCCTTAAATCTAAATGCAAAGAACAGGAATTATTTTTGTTTCCAATAACAAAACAAATTTGGGTTTTGTTTGGTTTCTTCTTCTCACACAGTTTAATTTACACTATATTTTTGATCATTGCAAAGAAGCTTAGAAACACATAATTTTTGGCTTTTTTTTCCTTTAAATATCTCAGAGGAGATTCTACTTTTTCTTAGAAGATGTGAACAAATAAGTCATCAGAAAACACATCAAACTTGAAAGTCTCAGGCTCCAACTGTGGAAATAAGTACAACCCACACTTGACTCTTATAATTAGGTCTATTGATTTATGTGTTTTGTTTTACTCACATTTCATACAAGTATAAACAAATGAGAAAGTAGCAAGGGGAAATAAAAAGAAGGCAAATAAAGTGGTTCAGCATAAAGGAAATACTTAGAAGAATGAAATTCATTATGTGGTGTAACGTCATCTAATCTAGTTTTATTTATTTATAGCTTGTTTGTTCTGAGCTGTTACTCTTCAGAAATTTTCAAGATCATGACAGACCAAGGCCATGGGCAGGGACACCTTCCACTATCCCAGGTTGGGATCCCAGATCCCAGGTAGTGGATCCCAGATATCCCACTGTCCCAGAGCTCTGGGCTGGCTCCAGCAGCTCCAAATCCTTTTAGTGCTGGAGCTCTGGATTTGCTCCAGCATCTCCACATCCTTTTTGTGCTGGAGCTCTGGATTTACTCTAGAAGCTCCACATCCTTTTTGTGTTGAGCTCTGGATTTGCTCCAGCATCTCCACATCCTTTTAGTGCTGGAGCTCTGGATTTGCTCCAGCATCTCCACATCCTTTTTGTGCTGGAGCTCTGGATTTACTCTAGAAGCTCCACATCCTTTTTGTGTTGAGCTCTGGATTTGATCCAGCGTCTCCACATCCTTTTTGTGCTGAGCTCTGGATTTACTCCAGCATCTCCACATCCTTTTTGTGCTGAGCTCTGGATTTGCTCCAGCATCTCCACATCCTTTTAGTGCTGGAGCCCTGAGAGCTGGAGGCTGCCCTGAGCTGAGAGACCTCACTGCTGGGTCATGGTGAGCTCCTCACCAATGCACACCCCCAAATCCTTCTGCCCAGGGCTGCCCTCACACTCTGAGACTTTCTGGTTTGAGTTGATTCAAGGATAACTATCAGATATTCTGACACTTAGGCCAACTTCAGTAAATATTTCTGAAAATAATAGATTTTTGTATCACACGCAAGGAAAAAAACCTACAGAGGTATTTAAATGGCCATCAATATTTTGTCCTTAATACCCTTTTAAAATCAAATGTAACATACTACCTAACTTCTGACTGCTGAAAATATAGCAGAATTATTTGTAAGCTGAATGACAGATAGCTGGAATTGAATTGACTTCTATAACCAGAGCACTCCTCCCTTGGTAGGTATATATGAAAATGGAGTGCACTTATGAATGTCAGGCTCTGCTTTCTTCCAGAACTACACACTTTTTTCTGGAAGTAAAATCAATACAATAAATCAATGCCTTTCCAAAGTACACAGCTGCAACAGCAAGGCATTACCATCTTCAAGTTACAGTGCAATGATTTGAAAATATTCCTAAACTTTCATTTCAGAACGAAAATATGAGGTTTTTACTACTATATTTTTTAGATCACTAAGGGTCTATGTATATAAGCCTTGCTCCAGCACATCAAACCTCAGATATCTGATAATGTTGGAGTACAGTCACCAAAATAATAATGACAAATTTCCATTTCCACTTTCCTCCAACAAAGTTCCTTACCTTTTAGTCTAGAAATGCAGTGTAGTATTTCGTTCCTCAATTCTTAATTTAGGACTGAAAATTTTACTTTTTCTCTCATTCAATCTCTAATTAACACACTCATTCCATGATGACAGACTTTGAATATTTTTAGTTATTCCTGCTACAAGCTTCTAGGCACTACAGCTGTGTAGAGCATATACTTCCTCATTAAGGCAGTGGTGATACAACTAACATTTAAACGTGGGAATATGTAATTCAGGAGTACAGGGATTAGTTATCTGGCTGAAAACTCATGAATACATATGGAAACAGTGATTACCTAAAAAGATCCTTTGCAGGTTTCTAATGTAAATGTGTACATTCACAAATTACTTGGAATGATATGAAATAGAGCTGGTTCCCTCGAGAGGCAAAGTTGCTGTTCCATAAATTGTTTCAGGACTGTGTTTATTATCACTTTTTTTTAGAAGAGTGGATGATTCCCTATCACAACTTGATAAACATTCATTATAGCTGCATCTATTACACCAGCAAAAATGTATCTAATATTTCTACATGGTATTTATATTCCAGGAGCTTACTGTGTCAAATGAAAAAAACCCTTCTTTTAACAAAGCAAGCAAACAAACTTTCCAGAGTCTAAATGCCTTATCCTTTAACATGTATAAGGCACGTTCCATTGAACACCCCTGCTCACTGTAATTAAAATTTAACTCATAAAATATGAACATCTGTAACCATATGCATAAATGATTATTCAGATTGTGCATTATAAGTGGATTCTGACTGGGAAATATGAGATCTGACTGAAAGACTGAGCCCAAACTACAGTGGAATTGTAAGAAAAAAGACTGGAACTGAGTTCAAGGTGAACCAAACCTAAAAACAAGAGATATCCAGAAAGGCTGGTTGTCATTTTGGGGGTTGAACAAGGAGAACAGGTGGTGTATCAATCCCAAAATGAAACAAGGAAACAGCCAGAAGTCCATTTATCTTCATGGTGTTTCCTGTGAGGAGCAAACCTGTGCAGGAGCNCGTCACTGCAAAATTGGCAGCAATTTTGGTTGCATAAATGCAGCAACACTGGGTAAGAAAATGAGACGTATATAATATTTCTGCTCTCATAATAATGTAACAGGAGGTTGGTGGAATTGTCAGCTGTTCAAATTACATATAAATTACCTCTTTCCAAATTTTTGATAGGAATACACCTTTGAAATGTTTTTGCAGCCAACACTTCAATAACAATTTGAGGTTAAATTGCAGTTGAATGAAATTCTCTCACTGTTTTAAGTGAAAAGAAGAAATTGGACAGTAAGTGACTGCTCAGACTCTCAGCCAAAGTCTTCTGCTAGGATACGTGGGATTACACTTCCATTTAGGCCCCCTAGAGCCTCTGTCTTATTTGTGACAGCAACCAAAATATGCATGCAAAGGATGAAAAGTGCTTTTCAAGGTTAGTGCAGAAATTGGAGTTTGTCAGAAGATGGTGCTGTTAGGCTGCTTTTATATAAGAAAATTACTTTTATTTACAAAAATAAGTTTAATCTGTGTAGAGACCCCAAATTGTTGATTTGTTTCAAACATGAACATATTTAATAAATAAGTAATTTTGCATTTGTTAAGGCAGAGATTTGACCTTGAGCTACTTCACTAAGCATGTGCTGATGCGCTTGGGAAATCTTTTCTCAATGGGATTGAGCTTTGTTTCTGACAAATTAAATAAAATTCAGGTTCAGAATTATTCTAGCTAAGTGTAGAATAACATGGCTTCAGACATCACAATTTTTTTCCAGTTATTGGATATATCATA
>VZTT01062189.1:2851-19850 GCA_013400855.1 Buphagus erythrorhynchus | reverse complement strand
ACAACTTCCTTTTATCTTATGATTAGGATGCCTGCACACACTGTGACTAGTTATTTCCTCTGTCACAGACTAAGAAACTGAGCTGGTCACTGTGCACTAGGAGTTGAACTTACGTTAGGATGTATTCATTTTAAGGAGCAATTTGGCCAAATTCCCTGTGTTGTGCTGTGAGAAGGTATTTTAGAGGATGTTTCAAAATGGATGTCTGCCTTCAGTACCCCTTTTTGCATGAACTGTGTATGCACATTAGATTCTCAGTTCAGGTGGCTAAGGACAAATACTACTCCGATCTGTCATCTTGCAGTAATAAAGACAATAGAAGTACTTAAGATATAAATAAGATAAATACTTTTAGCTTTCACAAAGCTAAAGAGAAGCACTGATCTGTGAGAGGTGGATTTTTAATTCACAAAGTTAATTCTTAAAGGAATTGAATTCTTCAGTTTGGTTACTGTTTAGTTTGGTTTTATGTTGAGTACCAACTGCTACTCAGATTTGTGACCCATTTAATACCAATTTATTAATTTTTAGTAAATATAAAAGTTTTAACGACTGCATTCTGAATTTTGTAGTTGTGTTGTAACTGCAAGTAACTGATTTATCATATTTGTAATTTCAATAGGAATGTCACACGTACACAGAAATATATGGCTATATATAAAGAAATATAAAATTAAGCTTCTTAAATTTTTTTTATAAACAAGTAATTTGGGGTTGTTTCTTGAGTATGTTTATAAACTGAACATGATTTATGTCCCTGTTAGACAAAATTGACATGTCTCCATCTGATCTCCTGAAGTTAATTGTAATTTTGATCTAGATATTCTTTTCAGTTTGAGGAAGTATGTATATTTAACAAAACAGTAGCAAGCTTCAGAAAGCTGATTTTAAAAGTCAGAGAATCACTTTTATGGTAATAATTTCAAAGTGAGAAGTGATGAAAGAGAAAACAGAAAGGTATTTCCTTGTGGGATGGAATTGCTAATAGGGAAAGTGTAGATCAGTAAGGCAGGAATTTACCAGCTTAGTGTCTTGAAAGTGGAGACAGAATGTCATGTTGAAAGTCAACATATTCACATTCCAGTCTTTAATGTTAAAAATATAGAATTGAAGTGTTTCTTAATGACTGAAGCTCTCTATGTGGTACTAATCCCTTACTGTTTGCTAGGTTTCGGTGGTTGCATGAAGGATGTTAAATTTACACGAGGTGCTGTCGCTCACTTGGCATCTGTGTCCAGCAGTGCTGTCAGAGTCAATCTGGATGGATGCATATCAACTGAGAGTGCTGTTAACTGCAGGGGAAATGACTCCATCCTTGTGTACCGAGGAAAAGAGCGGAGTGTTTATGAGAGTGCTCTACAACCGTTTACAGGTAGCGCACTGGTTCCTTAAATACATAATTTTCATTCCCTTCTTTACTAATGTATTACTATGTTCAGTGTATTTTTCTGATCTTTTGCTTCCTCTACCCTCCTCGATGTCCTTTGAAGAATACCTCTATAGAGTGGTTGCCTTAAGTGAAGGAGGATCAGTATCTAGTGCGTGGACCCACGTTCGAACAAGAGAATCAGGTAAATATAATTTTAAGTTTACTCATTCTTATTTTTCATAAGCTTTTTTAATGTCAGGTTGAAGGTGATCAAGAACTGTTTGGACACAATCCTGTGCCCTGTGCTCTAGGATGACCCTGCTTCAGCAGGGAGGTTGGACCAGATGACCCAGTGCAGTCCCTTCCAACCTGACTCGTGCTGTGATTCTGTGGAGATAATCCAACCAAAACAATTTTGATTAGTGAACCTTGCATAGTGTTTCTGAGGAGGGGAAACTGCTTAGTGCTTCAAACAGGTACCAGATTACAGTCATCAGCTGTAAAGTGTTCAGGCAAGTATTTTCTTCTCATAAGTCGAGGTATTTTCCAAATCTTTAGTAGATTATGTAATTAAGGACAGTAGGGGATTGAACTGCATTAACTGAGTAAGAGCAACTATCTATTTGTGTTCATATGTGCACAATGTAACGTCACATTACACGAGTAGGCCAGAGCAAGTAAATCTATATTATCCTACATATAACTTAGTGCTACANACACGAGGTGCTGTCGTTAACTTGGCATCTGTGTCCAGCAGTGCTGTCAGAGTCAATCTGGATGGATGCCTATCAACTGACAGTGCTGTTAACTGCAGGGGAAATGACTCCATNTGCTACAAAATCAAATGTAGAGAAAAGTGACAGGCTGTGGAAAATAAGAGGACACGTATTTGCTAGGGACAAGGTGGTCTTGTGAAAGCTGTTTTTTTAAATGACCCGCACATGGGTGTGCTACTCAGTGCTGCTGAATGAGGATTCCTTGAGCAAGTAGTCCATAGATTGTGTGTGAAAATTTAACAGTATTTACTAGAACAGAAGCACATAGCTTGTTGAGAAGGTTTCAGAGTATTAAAGATCAAATTTTTCATATGTCTTATGAAGAAAACTTTAAAAACTTATCCTCTTCTCTTCAGTGTTTTGCAAACTTTATCATGCCAGTAATATTTTGAAGATTTACAGTTCTGTGTATTTTACTCAACTAACTTCCCCTCTTCTTGAAATTGTAGCCCAATTGCATTCCATCAGTGCAGAGTATTCTTTTGATGTAAGTCTTCCAATGTATCACCTTAAAAAATTATGTGATATGTGCATAAATATTGGACTTGCAGATGCATTCGTATACAGCCTATACTTTGTGTGCCACCCAGAAGGGACAAAATATATGCATATTTTAATGTCAACCATCTGACAACTGTAAGGTTTGCCACAAATTTATGTTTGCAAGCTGACCACAGCACCGAGCAGTCCGTGTTCCCTGGGGTTGGACAATAATTGCACTATTTAATTATTTTTGAGTTGGTTTTGTTATATCCCTTATGAAAGACCATCTGCTGTACAGTATCTTACCTTGCCCTGTGATACACTTCATAACTAATGAAATCAATATGTTGCTGTAGTAATAGGAGCTTTCTCAGAGTATGACATTTTTTTACAGAAGAATCAAAACTTCCAGGTATTTTTGTAGTTTCCATACTCGTGCCCTTCTTATAAAAAACAAGGCTGCTTTCATATTTAATGAAACTAAACAGTAAAATTACCAAGAGATAGGCTATTTGGTGGTGAGAAAAGCAAGTGATCATCAGCAGGGCGAGGGAGTCCACATGCATCTACAGCAAACTCATCATCCATCATCCTGCCATGGTGTTCCTTGGGTCTTTCCTCTGTATCCCTTGTGCAGTCATCTGTGATGAAGCTGTTACTGACCAGACCTTTACTTGGCATAGTAATATCCAAGAAATAGTTAAAGGTTATAGGGAATGGAATGATTTCTTTTTATTAGCGACTGTATGCATATATGATCTTGGTTTTCCAGTTCTTTAAAACATTTAAATTTTTTCTTTTTTTTTTCTTTTTTTCTTTTTGTAATATGGAATGATTAGAAGCAGAGGATTTTGCAAAAAAGCCTTAAAAATCTGTGCTTTGCTCCAAGAAAGGTGCATGGTGTTGTGGAAATAAAATATGTATGTGGAAAATAAATGGAAGAGCTTTAATTTTTTAAGGACTTCTGTAAAAGAGAATGGAGATTTTTAGAAATGTTTCATAGTTGTGGCATTCTGTGGCTTAGATACCCAACTGATAAATATCAAACTCTTCTCTGCTGCAGTACTGCCTTGCTTCATTCAGTCGTATTATTATAATGCCTGTGCTTGTTAGCTACATACAGTCCACCTCCTCTCTTTGTGAGTGATGCTTAAATATGTTTGATACTTGAAATGTTTTTGGAAAATTGCAACAAGACAAGGAGGAATGTTGTGTAGATGGAGTTTTGATGGTTTTGAAATATAGCTTAAACCGAATAGCTCAAGATGTGCAGTCATATTAAATCAATGCTGAAAAGTTACAACTCTAATAAATTGTATTTATGCTAATGGTTGAGTCTGATTTACTGCAGCCATTAAAAGTGAAGAATAGGGGCAATAGTCTCCTTAGAACTGCCATTTTCTCTATTTTCTATTTTATCCTTCTACAGTTCCACAAAATGTGCCGACTCCCTCAAGAGTTCACAGTATAAATGGTTACAGCATTGAGGTCACCTGGGACAAACCAGCTGGGGTCATAGGTGTAATTGAGAAGTACATTTTGAAAGCATATGAAGTGGATGGTCCCACTGTACCCATCACCAGTGCTGAGCTTGCTGACGCTGGTATGCTCACAGGTAAATGTTGTTAAGTACCATTTTTTAGGCGTATCTAATAACACAGGATGCTTATCCCTCCTTTTGTTGATCTATACTACTTGTCTGTTTTTGTGTATACACAGCACAGATAACGTTTGGAAGGATAATTATTGGTGTCAGCATCCTTGTAGTGATGTACTGATTTCAAAGAACAATAGAAATTAAGATTCAGCACAAATACTAAAAAACAATTCCCAAACTATTTATGATCTGGGGGGGAAATACTGTTTTTGTTTGCTTGAATTTACTTAGTATATGTGATTTTTTAGCCTGTTCCCTTTTGTTCCAGTTCACCTAAATTATTCTGTGGGTCCCATATGATACTGTTTGACCTGATGTATGAAAGCACTTGATATAGCTGCCTAATTTTGATCACATAAACCTAACTGATTTCAGTGAAAACTACCATACATTTGTGTTAATCAGATGCCGTGGTTAATGCCACTGGGATGTGGAGGTAGGTTATTATGGAATTAAGAAATTCGTGGCTTTGGGTTTAAGGGGTGAGAATGTTATAGAGAACATTTTGGGACTTTTCTTCCTGCCAGGATAGGGTGGATCTGTCTGTCTGCTGTCTATGAACAAACTGCTTTTTCTGGCTGCTACAAAGTTCCCTGGGAAGGAAACATATTACAGACAAGAATCTGGATTATATTATGTGACGACTAAATGGGGCAATAGTGCAGACCAATAGATTCAGTTTTATGATCTCTAACATCAGTTCTGTAATTCATAACAATTCAAAAAGTGGTAATGATGCAATGCTTTAAGCTGGTGCTTTGGTTTGGCTCAGGTTTGGGTAATACAACAGTCTTGGAAAGTGTGTTAACCCTCAGGCAGTGTGTTATTTCCTGAAGCCCAGGTAACAGTTTTTACATAAGTATATATGATTTTGTGTTGTTTCTCTGCCATAACCTATGTATACATTTTCAAGGGAAAAATTACACATATTTTCTCCAATTTGAAATATTTTAACTATTTGTGAGTAGTGAATTTACCAGAACTGCACAGGCTTTCTATCCTTACTGTGATTTCTTTAATGACCTTGTTGATTTCAACATTCTTTATGTATGCTACACGGCAATACAGATTATACTGGTAGAAATTAAAGACTGAGACATATGGATTAGGTATTTTATTCACAGCTGATTGTCAGAACCAAAATGTTGTTTAACTTGTTTGGCATTGTGCCATGATTGTCTGTCAGGGTTATGAAAATGTCTGCACCAGGCTGGACAGGTAAGAGGTTATCTGCCTGCAGCTTACAGGAGATACAAGAAGCAACATACCTTTACATTAAATGAAGACAGTAAATGGATCCTGGTTCTTAACCTATTACAGCAGATAGAATCATCGAGGTTGAAAAAGACCTGTAATATCATCAAGGCCCATCATCAACCCAACACCAGCACTGTAACCCCTAAACCACTAAACCACATCACCTATCACCAGATCCAGACATCTCTTGGACACCTCCAGGGATAGTGATTCCACCACCTTGGGCAGCCCATTTCAATGCCTGTCCATGCAAACAGTGAAACTTGTTTCTAATATCTAATCTGAATCTTCCGTCCCAGTTTGAGGCCATTTCCTCCTGTCCTCTCACTGTAGGCACAGAAGAGACTGTCCCCCACCTCACTACAACCTCCTGTCAGGGAGCTGTAGAGAGCTGTCAAATAATGCAAAATAAAATTATAGAATCATAGAATACCATGTTGGAAGGGAGCTCAAGGATCATCTGATCCAGTCTTTCTTGGCAAAAGCACAGTCTAGACAAGATGGCCCAGAATGCTTTCCAGCTCAATCTTAAAGCATCCAGAGCTGGGGAATCCACCACTTCTTGGGAGCATCATTCCAGTGGCTGATTGTGCTCATTGTGAACTTTTTTTTTGTCTTGTGTCCAATTGTAGTCTCCCCAGGAGTAACTTGTACCCATTACCCCTGGTCTTTCCATGTGACTCCTTGTAAAAGGGGAGACTCCATCTTCCTTGTAGCCACCCTTTAAATACTGGAACATGGTAGTAAGATCTCCACTGGTCCTTCTTTTCTCAAGGAAACAAACCCAATTTTATCAGTCTTTCCTTATCTGACAGGCTACCCAACCCTCTGATCATCTTTGTCACCCTTCTCTGGATTCTCTCCAACCTGCCCACATCCTTTTTGCACAGCAGGGTCCAAAACTAAATGCAGTGTTCCAGGTGTGGCCTGACAAGAACTAAGCAGAGGGGAATAATGAGTTCTTATCTCTGCTGGAGATGTCCTTGTTGATGCAATCCAGCATATTGTTGGCTTTGTTTGCCACAGCAGCACACTGGCCACTCATATGACCCAAGGAACACAAGAATGTCTGTATTCGAATTCTTGATCTATGTGACCGTGTCAGATTATGACACTGAGATGAGCTCAGTCGGTTGGAGCATGGTGCTATTAACACCAATGTTATGGGATCAATCTATGTAAAGGCCATTCACCTAGGAGCTGGACTTCATGAATCATGTGGGTTTCTTCCAACTCAGAATATTCTGTGATTCTCTAGATGCTTAGGAAGAAAGTGTAAGAAATGTGCTAAGCATAGAATGAGTCTTCCTGTTAGTACAAATTCAGCTGGTTGGTTGTGAAATTCTTCAGCTGAAAGCTACATCTGGACCATCCTGATTATTGGTCTATGGTAGAATTGTCTTTATTTTTTAATACATTTATTCTTTCTGTTTCTGTAGCTGCTGTGGGACTAATTGTTCCAGTTCAATTTTGTATGTGTAAGATGTGCTTCCTCTTGTTATTTATAACTCCTGCCCAATAGTTCAGTTATGTATTTTCCAGTTTTGGCATTGTATGAAATATATAATTCATGTCCTCATGGTGAGGTCAGAGCTGAGACAAGTGTAAATTAAATCACCAATCCAAAGTCATTTTACTTTAGCCTATTGATTTCAGTGAAGCCTACACAGGTGAGCAAGTCAGTGAATATGGAGAACTAGTTACCCACAAATATGAGACTCCCAGGAAAACTATCATTCCTGGTTTATCAAAAGTTAACATAAGCACAGAACCCCACAGAAGATGCTGTCTTTGCTTACTTTTCTTTTAAGTTTGCTGTGAACGAAATATTTTGCTTGTTCTCTCCCTAATTTCAGGGATGTTTCCTTAGAAATTCTTTTGTTGTATTCCATGAGAAAATGCTGCAGTAACCCAAACAGCCAGGCTTGCTAATGCAACAGCAGAAAAGCACCACAGCTCTCTGTGGGATCACTGATGAAGAAACTATGGTATTTTTCCATGCCTTCCTTTAAATTTTCATTCCCTGTCAAGCCTAGGCACTGATTAATCTGCTGTTTGACATGTATCTGAGGGCACTGACAACCCCCTGTATTATGTTTTCCCTTGCAGCTTGTTAGGCCCATTTGTTGTGTTTTGGTTTATACTTACACTGTAAATTTTTTTCAACAGTTACAGTAAGGTCCTGAGTCATAACTGGAGCACAGTAACAAAAAGTTAAGAGCATTACCATTTCTCTGAAGGCTGCACTGTGTGTGTCACATTCAGAAGAACCTCTTGTACCCTTGTCAAGAAGAAAAGCTGAGCTAAATATTAAAAGTAAAATAGGTCTTTAAATGACCATAATCCCACAGTCTCAAAGGCCTATTTCTGACTCCTCAGAAAGCAAAATCCTTCAAAATCTGACCCTTGTAATCTTCCAAAATGTCAAACTGTTTTTTCATTTTCATCCAAGAAAGGAATATTCATTAGATTTAAATCCTTAAAATGAGGTTCTGACTGTTGAACCAGGAGTTTATTGGATAAGGTGATGTATTTCAACATAGTGTTCAGTATCTGTATTCTAGGATGAGAGTATAAAGTTAGAGTGTAAATCTTTGGGTTTTAAAAAGTACCATACTTGCCCATCTTGCCTTCAGAGAAGCATGTAATAACATTGATGCACTTTGGATGCATCACACTTGCAGAGTAATAAAGGAAGTACAGTCACCACATGAAAGAATTTTTTTCCTAAAGGCTGGATTGCTTTCTTCTGCATTCTGGTGCATTCGACATGCTGACATCAAAATTTGGCATATAAATTAGAATCACTATTTCAGTGTGGTCTGTCGTCAGCTTTTGCTTCTACTTTCCCTTGGAATCTAGAATATCACAGGATCATTTGGGTTGGAAGGATTATCTAGTCTGCTCCCCCAGCTCAAGCAGGTTTCCCAGAACCAAGTCCAGTTGAGTTTTAAATATCTCCATAAATGGAGATACTCCTCTATGAGAAGCCTGTTCCAGGTTTGGTCACCTTCACAGTCAAAAGTGATTTCCTGTGTTCAGTTAGCATTTAATTTTCTCCCCAAGGAAGCGGCCACAACACCCAACCTGCCAGAGTTAAAGAAGCGTTTGGGCTCTCAGACACGTGGTGGTGTTCTTGGGGTTGTCCTGTGCAGAGGCAGGAGTTGGACTCACTGATCACAGAATCATTTAGGTTGGAAAAGACCTCTAAGATCATCGTGACCCATGATCCTTGTGAGTCCCTTCCAACTCAGGATATTCTCTGATACTATGATTCATGTATTTCAATTTGTGTCCATTGGCTCTTTTCCTGTCACTGGGCACTACTTAGAACAGTCTGGCTGCTGCTTTTTTCCCTCCCATGAGGTATTTATACATTTTGATATATCACCCTGAGCTTTGTCTTTCCTGAGATGATCAGTCCCAGCTCTCTCACTCTCTCTCAGAAGAGATGTGCTCTAATCTTTTTACCATCTTAGTGGCCCTATTTGTAATCATCCACAGACTTGATGAGGGTGCTTACTTCCCCCATCATCAAAATCATTGATAAAGGTGTTGAACAGTATCCCTGGGATACACCCCAGCTGTCTTGCCTCTGTGTTTTGTGCCACTGATCACAATCCTCTGATGCTTCTCTTGTCAAGCACATGCAAAATCCCCATTTTATAATTCAGATCTCTCTCACTGTAGAATTCAGGAGATTGACCAGCCTCTAAACGATGGGCTCTAATCATACCTACAAATAATAATGACATAAAATGTGCTGCAAAAGAATTCATACACAATTGATATTTATTCCTCTTGGAGATTTCTCTTTCAAGTTTGTATGATTTTGCAGTTCATCCCACCTCTGTCATTGCTGCAATAGCCAAGGGCTGATGTGGCTGCACATGTGGTAATGAAAAAATTGTGGTCGACAGCTGCCATTCCCTCCTTCCTGTGACACGTGTTTGTAATTACTTTTCACCTTTTAGTCTTTTATGCTCAGCAGATGAATATCTCAGGAAAAGTTAATGTAATGATTTAATATGGTTAATCAAAGTGTCTGAGCTGTGCTGTGGTTTTGAAAGCTCTCTAGCTGGAGAGTCTCTCAGAAGAGGAGACAGGGCCACCTGCCAGTGGCAGATCAGCAAGGGTTGGACAGTGGGGCCATAGCACTGGGCAAAGCTCGCTGCCAGCCTGGCAAATGCCCATGCTCTGGCAAAGGCTGTCAGCTGAGAGATTGTCCCTCCAGGGAGAGCTCTGCCAGTCCCCTGCCTAAGCAGCCTGTGTCTTTGGGACCAGCCTCTGCACCCTGGCTGCTGCCTCTGATGGGGTTTGGGGACCACTGTCTGAGGTGGGTATTAGAAAATGCTGTTTCTCTCAGGCCTATTTCATCTCTGTGGGATGAAATGAACAGTTTACCACCAATGGGGATTTTGCTACATGAAGCTGTTGGTGAGTTGCTTGGGCAGTACTCTCATGCACTTGAAATTACTTGAAAGCTCTTGGTTTGCACAAGTATTTTACACTCAAAACATTCCTATACTGCAGCTAATGAAATTTTTAAAAATTTATGGAAAAGGTTTTTTGCAAGCCAGCTAAGATAAATGTAGGGCCAGAGAGAACACTAGGAGGACTCCCAAATCCCTGCTCCAAGCTGAGGGAAATTGCTAAAGTTGTAAAACTTCATATGTAGATAAGAATGCTTGGCTGGGGCAGCTACTGCAACAAGGGGTAGCTGATAGACCTGTCCATGCCCATTAGGTTTCTGTGAGTTGTCAGGTGGTGCTTGAGCTCCTAGTGACTCTAAGTCAGAGTGGCAGAATGTAGGTTCCCTTCTCCTTTCATTTAGCTGGCTTTAGCAGACTAGTGGCATATTTTTCAATATATGAATTTTAAAACATTAATTATATTAATATTCTACAGTATTAAGATTCAAACTTGATTGAGTTTAGACCTAAATGAATATTGTTTACAGTCCACTGCTGTTGTATAAATTTATTCATACAAAATGTAAATTGTGTGATTAAATAAACCTGAGCATTTTATCAAAATTACATCAACTCTTAGATACATACCCATACTTCTATTAATAAAAAGAAGTTAATTTCTTAATGTTTTTCAGGCTAGGAAGGATTATGATGTTTTTACAGACATGTTAAAAAGTCTGCAAAAAAAGTAAACAGTATTTCTTTGTCTCTCTACAAACTTTAAAAAACAATCATACTGCAGAAAATAAGCAGTGGTGAAGTTATTTGGAATGATCGAGAGCAAAACAGTGATAGATATTACAAAACCAATACTGTTTGTGGTTAATTAACTCTTGGTGCAAAATTGCACTGTTCAGTTAAGGTTTTCTGCAAATTGAAGCAGCTGGAGAGTTCCCTGTGCTATGGGGAATGTAACAGATTTCCTTGAACCACTGCAAACTGAGTTGCATCTTCAAAGACAGTGGAGGTTGGGTATGGTTTGTTATGAAACATTTCTGTTGGGAAAAAAGGGTCTTTCAAGCCACCTAAATGCAATAACTAAACTAAAACTTTTGTTTGTTCTAATAAGCCAAAGAGTTGGAATAAGTGCCCTCGTGTTGAGTGGCTCTTTTTTTAATGACTCATACTATACTTAGAAGATGCTTTAAAAATGCAGATGTATGTGACAGATTGATGTGCACAGGCTTTTGGTTCAGAAATGCATATGTGGAAGACACATGTACTTAAACAGTTTTTGCTACAATCTGTCAAAAACAAAGTCAGTTGAGGACTTCCTTTTCTGATCAGTGGACTGTGATTAAGTGTACTGTAGCAATGATGCATCTCGACACACGAGTGACTTTGTTGGACAGATGCTGTATGACCTCAGGCATTCAAGTTAGCTAAATAGTCTGGATTTGGGGAGGAGAGATGTGGCAATTTTTGTTTTTAAAGCTTAGAAAAGAATTAAGGTAAATCGTGGTCAAGTGTTGATTCAATTGTAGTAGGTGTATTTCAAAATTGGTCCTCATGAAATAGCATGTTAGGGAGGAAATAAAAATATCCAACAAAGAGAAGTCCCTTTGGCAAAAAAACACATTCAGTTTTTATGTACAGAATATTAGCCCTCATACTGTAGTGGTAAACCATTCTTTTATTCTTTTATTTTTTTATTTTTTTTAAATGAGAGGTACTAGTTTTCCACTCAAAACCTGCCAGAATGCTGTGGAATATGGCTGTGTTGTCTAAATGTATGAGAACTCCCTTTGAGAGGTCCTGAACAAAAGAAATGTCTGCCTTTTGAAGAAGCGAAGGGAAAAAAAGCTGGATATGTGATCTTCTTATATACTGTATGCATTAGAACGTTGAATTGAGTGGACATAAATATGCAGCTAACTCTGACTAGTCCACACACCCATTTTACAAAAATTCGTTGTTGACCCCTTTGCTATTGCACATATCCATGTTGTTATCCCTCCTCTGCTAGAATTAACCTAGCATTTTTTCTCTTGCACAACTCTAAACCTTGACTTTCAATATTGCAAATAATTAAAGACCATTTAAATAAAAGTATAGAGAATTAAATACTAGTTTTGCATATAAAGTGGGCTTAATGTTCTAGGTGTGATTCCAGATCACTCTTTTAGACTGTTAACTTTACATTCATATTTAACAAATGACATTATTCAGTTTCATGGGGTCACTGTGTCAAAATGTCTGTGTTAGAACTTTAATTTATTTCCAAAGGTTCTTTGGGCAGATAGGAGTGGTGTGTTAAAATGATTTAGCATCTCCACTTCCCCATGTGGATTTTAAGGCTACGAATGTAGTCTGTGATGTAAATTTTGAGTCTAGGTGGATTCAGCTGCTCTGCAGTGGCAGACTGAATGCATGGGACCCATATCCCAAATGTGTGAGGCTGACCCTCTTCTTAAATATTGATGATGTCTCTAATCCTATCTCCTGATCAAAGTGACAATTTATCCACCTCTCCTGTTACCATTAATAGAATACATGCAAGTATTCTATTGTGCAAGTGTGGCCAAATTTTGCTCTGTTAGCACCCCATCTTGGAAAGCTTGATGGACTCTTATCAGATCAGCAATTATTTGGTATAGACAAGAGATGCCTAGTATGAGACTGATAATTGAGGAGTTAAGGAAAGTTTTTTTTAAAGCTGTTAGCCAACTTCATTGGATCATAGGCTATTTTTTACTGCAAAATTTATTTTGCTGTTCTTTAAATTAATTCACGTGTATCAGTGATGATCTTTGCTGTGGGACTGCTGACTCTGTATTTCAGCATAGTCAGGTGCTGAGTGTAAATTTCACTGACTGACTGAAAGTGCAGAGGAAATGAGTGGGTAATGAGAGCAGAGCAGCCAGTTCTTTAATTGAATTAAAAGCCGGGTGACACCAATGCAGACACCTGTCCAATTACAGACAGGCCAAGGTGTTTACCATTGCTGTACAAGCGATTTGAAGATGACAGAAATCTTTCCGCCCACAGATTAACATAATGAAGGAGAACAGATTACAGTGGATGCTGGCCAAACAGATAGGATGGCAGCTGAGAAAAAAGTAGTTTGCTGAAGTATGTAAATAAAATCTGTGCACTTTCTATTGCCTACCTATGCACATCTGTTTCTTGGTTGAAAAAAAAATAGTGCAAGAGTACACGTGAAGGAAAAACATTAATTAGGAAATGAAAAAAATATTTTTTAAGTTGCTGCCTTTGCTGAATGATTTTTTTTTAACGAAAACCTCCTGTAGCAAAAGGTTTATTTGTTTGCTTTTTTTTTTTTAATGTAAATTTTCTCAGCCTTTCACAAACCTACCTATGCAATGGGAAGTCTGTTGTGCTACAGGTGCTTCGTATAAAACCTTCCTACTTTGTCAAAATTAAACCAAACACTCCAATCCAAACCTTCTACATGTCCTGGCATCTTTTTGGATATGTCTGATATTCTGCAGCTCTTAGTGCCTGTAGCCCTACAAGATGTCTTCCAAGAGGAAATGCAAGGAGTATTAAATCATTGCTTCATAAGAAACAAATGCTACAAGTGCTAAATGTACAAATCAAACTCAATTGCTTCCTAAAGCACCATAGAGTGAATAGAGAGATGATGTATATTCAATGCCATGCTCCTCTTGGCCAGGAACTTGCAAATGTCACAGTTAGAGAATTTGGTTCCTGCTTGTGTTTATTTGTAGAGGTAATTCCCAAAGCACCTTTTACAGTTTCCTGGGTTTAACCCTCTATGATCTGGAAATAAGTGGAAATACTATTATTGTGTAAAAAAGGTGGTCTTTTGACTAATGGAATTTCTGTGATGCAGAATTTAGTGTAGCTTCCAGTACTTTACAGGCATAGTAATGCCTAAAAGGGGACCATACAAGAAAGCTGAAAAGGAACTTCTTGCAAGGGAATGTAGTGAAAGGACAAGGGGTAATGGCATTAATCTGAAAGAGCTTAGGTTTAAATTAGATATTGTGAAGAAATTTTTTACTGTGGGCATGGTGAGGCACTGGAACAGGTTGCCCAGAGAAGTTGTGAATGCCCCATCCCTGGAAGTCTTCAAGGTCAGGCTAAATGGGGCTCTGAGCAACCTGGTCTAGTGGGAAGTGTCCTTGCCCATGGCAGGGGCGTTGGAACTAGGTGATCTTTATGGTCCCTTTCAACCCAGACCATTCTATGAAAACATTATTTCCTATTTTCTGTCTTTTCGATGGCTCTTAAAAATATTGTCCTTCCATCACAGGAAGATTGCAGGGACATTTTGGTGGTGACTGACACAGCATTCTTTTTCTCTCTTGTCACACTTAGATTGGATGTCAGTACGGCTCTCCACTGTTAACTGGGGATTTGCAAAATCAAAACTATAACCAGAGCAAGCAGATGCTGGTCAACTGGTTTTATTTTATCACTACTCTGAAGTAAAAGTGATTACTCTGAATATCTCTCAATTTGTATGAGTGGAAGTGCACCCCAGAGAATTCAAATAGAAAGATCATTGCTATGCCAACCTTTGAAGTTTTTGATTGATTGCAAGAAAGAAGCATAAATGTTACTAATTCAGTGAAAGCTGATCTTATATTTTCCATGTGAACACACTTATTAATAAAGACAATATAAACTTGTACAGACTGATGGTTTTACTCAGAAAATTATATATTTGTGCTGTAGCTGTTAATTTCCAACATCAAATTCTCCATTCCCTTTTTGTGATTATAAAGGGTTTATGTGGGGAAAAAAATATTTTTTAAATGAAACTCAGTTTTGTTGCATTCTGTTAGTGTAGTAACCCAGTGAAGAGCAATAAGGACTAATGTTGTCTACCTGTTTGTGTACGTGTAATGCTGGGGGGATTTTCAGACTTCTTGTACTGTAGGACAACTGGCCAGAAATTACAGTTCTTGGACATGCTGTTCTTTTTCAAGTTGATTTGCAAAATCCCAGTGTTGGACCATTTTGAAATAACATAGTTTGCTATAAATTTTATTTTTTTAATGAAACACCACATTTTGCTAGAAGTGTGATAGTCGAGGTGAGAACATGGTTTGAAATAAAACTTGGCATGAATTGGCCTTCTTTTAATTACTTCTGTATTTAGATTTTATGTTACTTTGTTGTTGGACTTACTTTGAAAAGGGAACTCTCAATGTTTCTTAAAATGACTCTAAACTAAATTTTTCCCCTTGTAATCCTTCTGCATATGATAGTTTAAAATGTTGCAGAACTTCCTGAAGGGGTAAGCAGTGATTATTATTTGTTATACCAAGGAGCTGATTGATACGTGAGAATTTAATAACTTCACTAACATAAGCAGGACCTGAAATAGAATAAGGCCCCAGATCTTTTCTTCTTGTAAACCCGTGGGTACTGTGTCACCTGAGTTATGTTACTGTTGTTAGTGTAGCAAATGTATGGTCTATATGCTGCTACTGAATGGAAGACAAGTGGGATGTTTCATAAGAAAAGAGATTTCACTTTATGGATGAATAGGGACATTGTTGGAGAGGACGCATTAAAAAAATTTGTTCTGGGAGAAAATGAAAATTCCTCAGAAAAAGAAAATGAATAAATGAAAAAACTTTGAGACAGGGATTAAGGAAAATTTCCTTCACTGTCACATTAAAATATACACCTCTGTTTTGAAGTAGTATCTCTTTCAGTGAGCATAACTAAAGAAGCACAAGTGCATCTTAAGTACTAAAAGTGGAATAAAATATCATTTGCTCTTAAATTATTTTGTAAAATTTAAGTCATGGATAATAGGAACGAAACCTTAAATAATTTTTCTTTTCCACCTGTAACAGTAGGAGCCTGCAACAGAAAAGTTTATTTTCCCTCTGTGTGTGTCTGCGTGCAAGCAGTCTGTACACTGTACATGCATAACACTTTGCTTTCTTGTGTTGCAGGAGTATTGAGGGGCTTGCATCCCTTCACAAACTATGCTGTAACCCTAACTGCTTGCACTTTGGCTGGCTGTACTGAGAGCTTGCATGCATTGAACATCTCCACTCCACAAGAAGGTAAAGTAATTTCAAAGGTCTTGACTTCCACATTTCAGTCATGAATAATAAAACAGGAGAAGAGCTAAACGCTGCAAAGCCATTTGCTGGAAAACCCCAACCTAATTTGATGACAAAGTGCATTGCCAGACCATAATTGCTCCATTTTTTGGGGGGTGCGAAAATGAATCAAACTCCATACCCTTTAATGACATGCATCTTTAATAGCTGTAATGCAGATTAATGGGCTTTTTAATTGCTGTTACATTGTTCATGCAAGAGCCTTGTCATTAATATGAAGCATCTGAAAGATTAATGAAAGCTTCCTCATTTTACTATGGCTCAGAAGTAAATCTAGAGACAGTCTGACTAAAAAGAATTGATTGTATGGCACAGTATGAAATTGAGAATCAAACGGTTGATTTCCATGGTTTCTTTTAACCACTAAACGCCAGCAATAGGCAACAATTATTTCAGTGTGATGAAACTGCCAAATGCCAATTGAGTTATTTATTAATTGCTGTTTAGATTTTCCCCTTTCTTTTTCTAAACACTTTTACATGTTGTTGTGCTCAAACTTAAAGGTTGTGAGTGTAAATTAATGCTTCCTATGCTTATATTAAGAACTAGGGCGCAAAGAAAGAAAACATGCATTCAATTCTGACTTTAAAGTATAGGCTGGTATGTAATGCATGTCAATTAGTAGAACAAATGCCCCAAAAATATCAGTGACTTATCTAACTTCATTCTCAATTAAAAATAAAGTTCACATCTCCCGGTTCTGTCATCCTAAAGCCATATTAAAATAAAATAAATAATTAAAATTATTTAAAATAAAATGAAAATAAAATAATCAGTTAAAATAATCAGTTACTCCAAATCTATACCAGTAGAATAATGAAGACATTGACATGTATTTATTGGACAGTAGTTAATCTTCCATGATGCAAAGTAGTTTTCAAAATTCCCTCCCTCCCACAGTTCTTTGTTTT
>VZTT01062187.1:15566-39122 GCA_013400855.1 Buphagus erythrorhynchus | reverse complement strand
GAATAAACTGGATTGGAAGGGACTCATGAGGATCATTGAGTCCAACTCCTAACGCTGTGCAGGACTCCCCAGGAGTCACACCACATGTCTGAGAGCACTGGACAAACTCTGTCAGGTTTGCTGCTGTGACCACTTCTGTGGGGATCCTGTTCCAGTGCTCAGCCACCCTCTGCATGAAAAACCTTTTCCTTACATCTACCATAAGCCTCCCCTGACTCGCCTTCATACTGTTTCCTCAAGTTGTTTCACTTCACGTGATTAATATTTGAAAAGGAGTCCTCCTAAATGTTGGTAAATGTCACTAAAAGCAAGGGAAGGGTCCTAATAAGTAGGAGCAGTTTGCAGGGAAGGTTATCATGGTTTAGGTTCTGGCTACAAAAATGCACATTTTAACAAATTGTAGAATCCCACTTGTAAGAATTAGGGTAGGATATCATGAAAACTGAGATTAATTTTAACTGTGGATGGTTAAACAAGGGTGTGTCTCTGATAAATTATGTAAACAGTATTTAGATGCAAGGACCAAGAATCTGTTAAAGAGGAGCCAGGTTACAAACCTGAGTGACATGCAAGATGGTGATGAATTTGATCAAAAAGAAGAAAGAATAAAGAATTTCTTTCCTTTAAGTTTGTAAAGAAAAATAAACCCAAGGTGATAGCTGCATCAGTCTAAATGAATGAAGTGACAAAGACCTGTGGTTTACAGGAAAAGAATATTGAAGAGAAAGATAAGGATACCACCATAATAAGCTGAAAGTAACTGAAATAATGGACCAGAGAAGAGATGAAACAGAGGATTAGAGGAAACAGGAAAACAGGTGAGCAAATAGTCGAGAAAGGAGGAGGAAGACAAGATTTTTAGTATGGGATTGATTATGCTGATAAGACAAAGATGATTTTTAAATCTGATCTTTGACTAAGAATCCTTAACATCTTTGCTGAGAGGAAGGCTTTCTGGTGAAGGAAGATGTAGGAATAAGAACAGGAAAATCCCAGACACATGCTGTATTTCTTTAAAAATCTGAGAAGGGAAGAAAGGAAAAAAAAAAAGAAAATAACACCTAGGGCATTAATGGAAAACAAGAAGATCATAAACAGACTTCCTAAGGTAAGAAAAACAAAAGCATGTTTGTACACTAAGAGAGAAAACATAAAAAGTAATGACAGAAAGTCATGAAGAATATGATGAAGAAGATGAGGAGATTCTCTAGTGAAAACTAATCCCTAAAACTCATGAGAGAAGGCAGGAATCAGTATGGGAAAATCATAGTTACTCCAATATTAAATTGGAACATATTGGACAGATTATTGCCTGATAAGTAGTCTTGGATGGTATTTTTAATTGTTTTTCAGTTTTCTAGATTGTACATAGAAAGTTATTCTAAGTTAATAAATACCTGTGTGTCTAGAAAGGGCTTGCTAAAAATTTTTAGTGGTATAATTCAGATCACAGTTGACCAAGTATTTATTAGAACAAGTTTATGAAGAAGACAAAACAATGTAAGAGAAAACTTAGCTTGGAATAGGCATATGTCTTGACTGGAGAATCAACAAGAACCTGGAAAAATGGCTATTTTTCTTGCAAGGCTTCACATATTAGGGTTGTATTTAGTTCTACTGATCCTCGTCCTATCTTCTAATATGAAAAAAAAAATCAAAATAACACAATGCTAGGCTACAAATTCCATTTCCTACACTCATTTCTTATCTGCAATATGATCTTAAAGTGATATACATACAAATATATATTTAAATATATATGCATGTATACACACACACACAATAAAGATACCTTGCAAGATCTAAGAATAGATTTTGTATTTAATATGAAAGTAAATATAACCAAGAAGACCTATTACCCCATTTTTCTTTGTTAATTGTAGCTTTTTTCTCCACCGTGCGATAAAAATATATAGGAATTTGTAATTTCTTAATGAACTTCAAAATTTTACATCTTTTCTTCATTCTTAACAGAGCACTTAATGAATATTGCATTACATCAAGACAGTACATCTGAAAGCATACTTTCTAAATAGAGCAAAACAAAGGACATAGTTAAGGTTGAAGGGATTACACTGAAAGTGTGATTAGGATGGGATGCATATTTTCATTCACAGAATCACAAGGCTGAAAATGACCTCAAGAGGACAGTTAGTCCACCCCTGTGCCCTAAGGCAAAACCAACTCTACCTATGTCACTCCTGACAGTTGCTTGTCTAATCCTACTCTTAAAGTCTTCTAATGATGGAGATTCCACAGCTACCTCACCATCTTTTTCCAATACTTCCCTAAGCTTTCTCTTAGAAGACATTTCATAACATTTTTATGGACTATTCTTTGCCCCAGTTAAGTCTATTCCATCTTAGTCTGGTCAGAGAGGGATCTATTAATTTCCATGTATTTTTAGAATTTTTCTTCTTCAGGAAATTTTAAAGAATAAATTTGATATGGAGTGTTAATTTTATGTCAAGCAGGACAGAAAAGATCCCCTAAAATATTTTGTGGCTTTACAGTTATTTTAAGAAATTTCTTGGAGTCAGGAGCCTAAAGGTGAAAAAAGGACTGATTTATAGCATTATTTTTTTTTTCCTTTCATTGAAATTCATTGAAATAAACATCTAAAGAGTTGTAGGAACATAGTTTATGTAAGTTAAGAGGGGAAATAATGAAGAAGATATATTTTTATATTCAATGAAACATTTGAAAACATCAAGGAAGAGGACATTGTTCAGTACTGAGATTTGTATTCGTGTCTCCAGGTAATAGAATGCCCACTGGCAACCACAGAGAGGAGAGGACAAAGAGCACTCTGAGGAAAGATTACCCTTCACTGCCACTGTCAACCTAAAGTGTACCAGTCATAACCTTATACTTGAATTTTTAGGTTCCTGTGGCTGTAATTACACCACAGTCTTTCAGGTAGCATGCTTCTGAGCAGTGGTTTTGGAAACATTAATTTATCCAATACAATGACTTTGTAAATAGCTACTCTAAATAAAAAGGTGTTGAAGTAGCCTAAACACATTTTATTTTCCTTTTCCTTTTTTCTAGACTCCATCACCAATCTATGTCTTCATCTAATTCTTGACAATTCATTGACCATAAGAAAAATTAGGTCAAGGAGCTTCAGAAGTCACATAATTAGCAAGAAATTACACAAAATGTGACTGTACTAGCAACAGTAACTAGCAACAGTAAAAAGTTAATGTATTTCTGGCAAATCTTCCTCTCTTCTATTAAGGCAAGAAAAATCAAATAATTCATAAGAAAAAAAAATTTTTGTCCAACTATCTCTAATCAAATAATTTTGAGGAAGTTCTTTTACCTATTATCTCAGGAACTGACTGACCTCATCTTGGCCAAAGATTTTCAGTAGGGTTTTATAAAATTCTTGCATATTTTCTTGTTTTGATCTTCTTTCAGCTCAGCCATCCCTAGATGCAAAAGTCTGTATATTCCACGCACTTAGTTGTTTGCACCATTTATCAAAGAGTTTGCAAAAGTTAATTTTTTTTTCCAGATTAACACTTCTGCTTTGCAGCCGTTTTCTTCAGTTACATTGTACTCTAAATTATTTTGATTTATATGGAAACAATGTAAATACGTTGAATCACTGTAAAAAATGTTTTATTCAGTAAAAATTAGGAAGCAGCTCCAATCTGATGATCTCTCATTTGAAAGAAACAGACTGTAGCATGTCTGTGTAAGTAGATGGGGAAGAGAAAGGGGCAATTTCAGAAAACTGCAGTGTCTGGAGACTGGGATACTTTAGATGATGACACTAATGTTCATTTTCCAAACAAGCTGGGGGATTACTGAGTTTAGAAGGAGCACTGTTTTCTCATAGCCCAGGGACCCCACAATCTACCCCGATTTTTTTTTTCCTGCACAATCTATATACCACAATCTAATCTTGTACAGCCAACAAGATTTACTGTCATGTTTAGAACATGTTTTAAATAGTGATTTGCCATCTCTTAAATAAATGTTGTTTGTAGCAGACAGTCTCTGGTTTAGTTTTGTTTTCCCTACCTGGCATGAGGATCCCATTTTCCCGTTAGTATGCTGACAACACAACTTCGTTAAGGCTGGTTGGTTCCATTTGCATTGGACATCTCTTCTGCATATAGATTGATGAGTTTAATCAGCAAATCAGGAGAAAGACTTGGACATCAATCAGTGTCAGTTTTCTTTCTTTCTAATTTCTGATTTGCTACTTCTAGTTATCAATGCAATAAAATGATGCCAATTTGAGATAAAGGCTTGGAAATAATGCAAAGTTAGTGTAAAATTGTCAACAGGCCCAGGAGCCCTACTGCATTGTGATCACTGATATTTTGAAAAAGACATGACATATTTTACAGCAGGAACAATGATAAATTCATTATTCACAGCTCAGTAAAGAAAACATTTAGCAGTCTACAGATTAAAACATATCATAATGTCTTTTGTCTTACTAGTAGAACAAAAATATATCTTTGGATTTCCATGGACTGATAATGAACCAAAAGGACATTTTGTGCCTCAAAACCCAGCCTCATCTATCTTTAGAAGTAACATACTCAGTATTGCTTCATGCTGCCAGTGTACCTGGAACATTTCCTGTATCCATTTTCACAGCAAACTGAAGAAGTGGGAATTTTTTTTCTTCACTATGGACAGAGTGGTCAATTAAGGCATAATGAGTGAACCCATACTCTCAAGATCTGAATGTTCATATTGTTCTTTAGGAAATTAATTCTGAGCATTAGGAAGCCAATTATTATCAATTTGAATACAAATGAGGTTTCCAAATTCCTCTAAGTATCCAGGTCTAACTGACTTCTCAGATCCTGTTAAGGCAATGAATCAAACTAGACCCCCAGGCTAATTCCAAGCAGTGCACTGTTCTTCCCCAATGGAGAACACCATCCAGGTATACACACCTTTGCCAATAGCAGATTGTTTTCCTGGCTGTGATGAGAATGGAATGGTGTTTCCTTATTGCTAGACTACCTTTATTGTCACTCTAGGATGAAGAGAAATGGATAGAGTTCTCCTCCTGTACCTGCAGGTTAGAGATGGAGAGATAAGGGAACTGGCAGAGACATCACTGCTCCTCATGCCCTAGCATGGCCATGAAGTTTGGGTCCACAGTGTGGGCCTAATTAAGGAATTAGACTAGCATCCTTTTTTGCAGGGCTGTAGATTGAAAAACAGCATAGTTGGGCCAATTATGCCTATACCTCATAAAATGGTAAAAAAAAATCAGCTCAAAAGCCAGCCACCCAAGGAGATAAAATGTCTCACATAATTACACCTCTTGAAGTATATTTTTGCTTTTATAAATGCTACTATATGTTGATGGAGATTCTTCTTTAGTTTACATGCTAGAATAATCTGTGGTTTTGAAGCAGTAAGCCCTGAGATTTCTCTCTCAGTATTGTATGTTTCTGATTTAGCTATTTACAATATTTTCCTTGTAAGTGGAAATCACAAACATATTTGTAACATCAAGTTTGTTTTATTTATTTAAATAAATGGCCAAACAGTGTTGCCAGAAATATCTGAGGAAATATCCATTTGATTTTAATTTATATGCAGGCAATCACAGAATCACAGAATAAAATCACAGAATCCTGTGGTCAGATATGCTTAAAATGGAAACCACTCACCTCACATATTAATTCATTCTGTAGTCTGCAATGTGGCACTGATTGAACATATACCATATACTTTTTGCTCCATACTTTGTAGAATAATTTCTCAATTTTAACATTTTTATAAAATTCTGAATGATACATCTATTGAGAATAGTAAAACCATGATTATGAAATAATAATGATAATGAGATAATAGAACTATCTGCCAAAGGTTTATGTATTACAATGTAGATTTCTTGTGTACTTGTATGTATTTATATCCATATATAAAAATATGGATAGAGAGATGTATGTATATGTATTTACATGTGAGTATAAAAATGCACATATATATGTATGCATATCTGAATATAAGTCTATACAAAACAGTCTTGGTATTCATGTATTTTAATCATTTATTTCAAAGAAAGAGTGGGAGAAGATCATACTGGGCCTTATTTAAGTGTTATGTGATCATCCTAGTCTGGAAAGAAAATGGTGTGATTGTTTAAAACAAAACATCAATAACAGAAGAACAAAGGCAACTCATCTCAAATGTCAGACAGTAAGCTATTTGCTCACAGTGATAATGGTGACTGGAGTAATTCCTGCCTATTCCAATGGCAGGTAGCTAGATTTTGGTATAACAATACCTGGTATAAACAGAAGGACTGCAACAGGATTCAGAGGATTTCATCCTCCCAGAAAAGCCTTGAAAATATGCTGAGATTTAGGTACATAAGACCAACACTATCTAAACTGGAAGACTTCCAAGAGTAGCTACTGCATTCCATGCGGATTTTTTTACCACCCCTGTAGCCACAGGAGAGTAAAATTAGAAGTTGTGGATGCAAGATGATTAGACAGTGATTTTAAAATATATTCAGCATGCCAGCATCACATCATCTAACAGAGCAGCAGTTCTCCAGGTGCTCTGAATTCTATCTCCCAGCATCCATCAATGTTGGGTGATAGCTTTCAAGCCACCAAATTATATTTTATCTCCTATATATTCAGACTGTGCTTTGCCACCTTCTCTTACTGCTATTCTCATAGAAACAAAGCCAGATAGATGCTTAGGGCTCACTTCTAGAGGCACTGAGCATTGCAAAGGCACTTAGTGTCATCTGAAATGCCCTAAAACATTCCTGCCCAGCCTCAGCTGCCACTTCAGAAAGACACAGGTCTGCTGTAGGTGCAGCATCTCATCTGACAGCCGTATGTGGATGCCTTAGGGTGCGTCAAGCAATGCTTGATGACAAGGCATAGAGAACCAAATCAAATCCTCCTGGAGAAATGCTGCAATAACAAGTCTTGCCACCCTAGGCAGGTACCTCAGGCAGCCAAATCCAAAAATTGGCCCCTAGAGAGGTGAGGCAGACGTGGCTGGATCCTGCAGAGTCTGTGCTGCCAGGGCTCCCGCCCCACGGATGGGGGTGGTGGTGAGGAGCAGATGAAGACAGGCTGGATCTGCCATTGTGGTGTTGAGCTCAGACTGCTGCTGCAGGCCTCATGTTGCAGTAGCCTTTTCTGAGTGTCTTTGCAGTCAATCCACTGCTCAAGGGAAAAATTTGCCTTTTTTCCCTTATAGCCTGCTGTAGAGACACTTATCACCCAGGCTATTCAAACTGGCTCAGGGGTCCTGTTTAAAAGCAATCAACTGCATAACATATGGGGCTGGCTGCCCCTATACCTATGCCTGTCTCATTTTAAAAAGGAAAGAGGCAGGGATTCAGAAGAGGCTATGCTCTTACTGCAGGGCAAGCTCATATTCAGCAAGCAGGATCCAAAGTCCTTGGCTCATACAGTTGTATTTACAATTAACTCTAATAATTGAGAAAAGATAGTTGTCCCGGAACTGACTCTGTGGGAACACCTGATCATGCAAACATAGAAGCTGAAGAAACCTCAAGGGACCCACACACACTTTTCACACCTTCTCGATTAGTGACTGGAGCCAGGCCCTTTTGCTTGTGATAGATTAATCAGACCTTAACTCAGCCTCTAATTGGATGACAATCAGGTTCTCAGGGTATGCTGAATGGAGGAGAAAATTCTCATACCCTTATATTTTATGTGTCTTTCATTTCTGGCCTAGCTGTCTTTTTTTTTTTTTTTTTAAATATGATTCATTTACTTTGGTACAGTTTCTCCTCCTTTAAATGAGCTGCATATTTTCACCCAGCATTACTAACTTCCATCAGTTTTCCACTGAAGACACAACCTTTCTTCTTATTATAACAGCACAGCTTGCAAAGTGATAGCTGGGAATCAGATTGTGTCAGCACTCCCATTACAACCCCCCATTTTCAGAGAGTCATTTTTAGTGTGGCCACAGAAATATACTCAGGACTTACTGCTGCTATCTAGGTTTTGTTCAAAGGGTGAATTTCCTTTTTCTCCAAGCAGATGAAAACATTTGACCACTTTTAAACTCCTGGAATATAAACAAACCAGCATAAGGGAGAAAGTGACAGGTTTATGAGGCCAAGGTTACTTCAGTGGTTGTCTCCTCAATCCCTTTACTGCCCCAGCACTTTACTCTCCCTCCTAGTGTCTAGTCAAGAGAACTGCATAACATTCTCAATGAATGAATATACAAGGAGCCCTTGAGACCATTTGTTCCACAGGAGAACTTCAGCTCTTAAATATTTGTCCAAACTTTCTACAGATATCCATTTAACTTCTCCTCCTAGTTCACCAATGCCAGCTGAAGATGAAAGGATCCTAAAATTCTGTTTCCTGGACTTTGTTCAATGATTTGAATTTAATGTTGGGGTTGGGGTTCGGTTTTGGCTTGGATTTTAAAAGTTTGTTTCTTTTGTTTGGTTGATCTTGTATTGTTATTGTTTTTTGGTTTTTTTTCTGTTGACTGATAACGATTTGAATCTGAATTGATATGGTCATCTGAATTCAATAAAAATATGTTTTAATTTTCCCTCAATAATTTTTATAAACTCTCAAATTATCTATATCTCTCACTAACTGGTTTTTAAAGAAATATCAGCACTCTTGATTCAAGAGGAAACAAAATAAAAATATTTCCAGAATTATTTTACTGCACTGAATTAGTTGTAACTGCGCTGAACAAATTTGCTGAATGAATATGGTTTCACAGTCATGCAAAATCACTGCTACCAACTTTCACATTCTATTACAGCTGAGCAAGCAATATGAAGAGAAAGTGTCTCTGATTGTATGCATTACTTATTTTGTCCTAGGCCTAGGAAAACTGAGGCATGTAAGCTGTGGTGCCCCTGACAACTGAAGCCTATCTGTAATAGGTTATTCTAGGTCCCATGCCAAACTCAGGAATTTTCTCTGTCCATGGAGCCAATATTCCTCCAGTGGTAGCTCCCTGTACCAACTTCTGACATGTGAGTTAATACCATGCTCACACTGTCTCTCTCACCTAGAGGTCTACCTAGGTCAACTCCATCCTTTAAACCAAATTATCTTTTCTCCTCAACATCACTTTAGATGCAAACATCATGTCCTTGTCTGTAAGGTTTCACCTAACCAAGCTGCTCTCTTTCTCTGAACAGCCTTTTAAGGTTATATTTATACTGGTGCTTTATATATTTATATACACCTGTTTCTGCACAATTACAAAGGAAAATAATCAAACACCTTGCTCCCAACTTTGAGGCCATGATCAGTTACATAACTATGGACTGATTCTTTCTAGAATTTCCCAGATAACAAGCAGACTGCCGTGATCAGTTGACTCCTGATTACTTCCCACAAATCCCTTCATAAACATACGAATTTTCCATAAGCTCTCTGTGAAAGAACCCTGATGTGCCATTACAAATGTTGCCGTGGGAAGATCAAATTCTTCACCCTATTTTTCTGTTCCACTTATATACTCCACCAATGAAAAAGATAATTTATTTGACTCAATCTATGACGTCATTTCAGCTGTGTATATTCAAATCCATGTGAGAACTCACTTCTTTTTGCTACCTGCAAGCACTAGGCGGTAATTGCTTATGTGGCAATCATCCTATATGAAAATAGATTAGCAAACCAACAGTGTTATTAAAACTTAAAATTCAACAAGTATATTAATTATCCTGAACATTATGGCTATACGATGAACTCCTCTAGACCTCTTTAGTTATTTAGACTGCTGCTTCTATGAGACAAGGATCTTGTGGTGAGAATATATCCAGAAGGCTGTAAATCATAGTTTACAAAACTTTAATTATCACAGCTCATCTTGGTAATAAAAGGGAAATTGCCCTAAACTCAGTTCTTATTTTCAGCAACCCAATAATTCTTTTTATCTGAACATCACAGTAAGGGTTTGGGGTTTTTTTTCTTTATATCTAATACTTTTTACTTAAGAACTCTCTTCTAAAACAAGCTAATAAAAATTAATTTTCGTTTCCCAATTTTATTTTCTGGTTAAGCTTAACTTTTAAAAGTCGTAAATATAATGTGGTTTGCTAATTTCAGCCTAATACCTCAATACACCTGGAATTATTACTAGCATTCTTTACAACATTGTTCAAGTGTCTTCAGCAATTGTTGCTATTTTGTTCCTTGACTCTCTTTTAAACCAAAATTTAGAGTATGCTTTCAGACCTACTTTTTGAGATCATTCAACTGCAAAGTGATGGGAAGTAAATAACAAAGTTTGACAGAAAGATAAATGTACTAATGTAAATTTGGACCTCTTCAGGTCCCAAACATTTCCCACAGAATCCAGTGTGTTACTACAGCTTTACTGCAGCATGCATAAGAGCAGATTTAAGAGGTGATGCTTATAAGCTGAATTGTTTGGGGAAATGATGATGGATTTTTGGCCATGAAATAAAATCTGGGAGTACTGAGCAAATAAGCATATAGCTGAAACTGTAGAAGTCTTTGCTCTTCCCTCAGTGAGGGCTGTTGGATAGATATTGGTGTCCTTTTCCAGAAAAGAAAAGATGACCACTGAGAAACTGTTTGTTGAGATGACCCACATTAGAGTGGTCAGAGAAGCCTTTTACGTATGGATGGTTAGCTAAAGAATGAATGATCAGTTTCTGGTCCCTCAAGATGCCACAGGTCACAAATGCTCTGCTGTTATGTTTATGTAACACCATCTTTAACTTGGAATTACCTAAAGGCATGATTTGACTTCATACTCCCACATTCCCAGGTGTAGCCTTCAGGGTATTTGCATAGGTTATCCTCATATTATATTTCTTTGCTTCTGAAGTTGACCATTTAATCAATTTTTACTCCATCTTCCCCAAGCTTTGCGCATCTATAACATCTTTCCTCCAAAGGTCTCAAAGTGCATTATAGCCATCAATAAAATAAACGCGAGATTTTCAAGGGCACGAAGGGCACTTAGAATGACTCCTCTTCCTGGTTTTCAGGGAGACCAGAGCACCTATCTTGCACTGTTGTATCTTTGGATATTTCTCTTTAACACACCCCACAAGGATGTGAAGAGGCTAAGTGTAGTTAGTTCAATTTTACTAAAAGGGAAACTGAGGAACAATTCCAGATAACAGGCTATGTAAGGTTCACAGCTGCATTTACCTGGAAGAGCACCTAAGGGATTCAGGTCCTGGGCTGCTATCTTAATTATTAGAGTGCCATTACAGGAAAACCTTCACATTTCATCCTGCTGCATTAATTCAGATTACATCTGTGACATGAGAAGAAAGGACCCTTCTTTAAAGGTGTTCCAGCTTCTTCAAGTCCATTCTAGACTATTTTAAAAGCAAACTCCATGGAATGTACCCCAGAGCCTGGAGCAAGCTTTTTTTCAGCTGTTCTGGTCTATTGGGTTCATATGTATTCAGAGCTTTAGGCATTTTATGTAGCTAGTTGATTAAATATATATTTAGAATTCTTCAATATGCATATTAATTACCCAATAGACTAGAATGACTATTTAGGAGAAATTTCTGCCCATTGTGTAGAAGACTTATAAAAATCCTATGAAAAATAGCAACTGAACATGCTTAAATGCTTCAATTCTTTCTGTGCTGGACCTCTCTTCTGCTCCCTAACATACCAGAACCAAGTTGTTTCATACCTTGGAATAATTTCTGGATGAATTTCCATTATTGCATTACATAGATGCAAAATCTCATCTTAAACTGTTTTTTTTTTCCTCCCTAGATCACAAACCGATAAATCACCCCAAGTGATTTACCCCAACCAGGTTGTTACAGAATCAGGACCCTTAGAAAGTAGCAGAGAGCAAATCCATCATTATTGTTGTTAGTGTTCTAATATTTTTTAAAATAAAGGAAATTGATTGGGGTGAGGAATGATGAGTACATTGTCCAACGGTATATTTCAGTTTGAATCTGTTTTGTGCTCCCATATTCATGGTGGGGGTGAGAGGGAATGAGGAGTAACAGAACTGCACCAGAGGTACCAGTAAGACTACAGGTATAGATATACCTGTACATCTATACAGGTATATCTGGAAGAGAATAGCCAGGCAGAATGTGTGGGGGTGTGTGTGGTCCAAGGAGTTGGTGAAGAGACTAAGAAAAACTTTGTGTTATCTTCTTTCTCTGGTCCTCTCACTCCTTCCCAAGAGCTCTGGATTTCATAGTACGTGTTCCCACACCACTCACCACATGCATGGTTGTATGTGAAGCTCTTCATGTCTAATTCCAGGAATACTCTTTTGATGTGTCCCTCCTGACTATACATCCCAAATACTGAAATCTTCTTTTTCAGGCTACTCCTAGTAACCCTGTAAATATGTGTTTGAAGATGTGTCCCCATGTTTTGGAGACAGTGTTTTTACAAATTGAGAACCACAAGATGAGAAGTCTGGTTGCAGAAGAGCAGCATAGGATCACTGAGATGCTTGTAGATATCTTTCTATTCTTCTGTTAAATTATGGGAGACCAAATAATCAACAGAATAATCTCATCCCAGTCCCCCTCTGACCTCTTAAGAAACCATTGTATGAAGACCATAATGCAACATGGTTTATTGAGGGCTCACTCCATTTCCTAGGTTACATGAGAAAGGCCCCAGCACTTCATACCAGTTTTTTTTTTTTTATTTAGCTCCCAAAGTATATATTTTTGTATATGAGGGAGGATTGCTTTGATGAGATGTGAGTAACACTGAGCCCCCTATAGCTATGAAATAAGGCGCTGCACAGCTCCTCTTGGAAATAAAGCATGCTGGGTTTCAGTCGCAAAACAAGTTCCTGAAATTCAAGAGTTAAGTTCTGCCTGCTGATTTACACAAATCTATAGCAATTCCTCAACACACTGATCTGTTGGAAAAGTTTCAAAATGAATCCTCTGCTGTTTTAAAGCTCTCCTGGCTCTTTCCTGAGGGCAGTGGGCAGAGTAGCACACCATTCCCTAATACTAGCTGTAAAAGCTGCACCCCAGCAAGTCAAGTATCAAGGAAGATAAATGCTCTGTCAACCTGCTCTGCTGTTATTAAAGGCACACAGCTGAAGTGTGTGCTGATGAACCATGAAATCTGAGGAGAGCCACAAGTCACTCGAGGTGAGAAATATGTTCTGGGAGGTCACACAGTATCTTTGATGTTTCTGTGAAATTATCACACCATAAACTGACAGACTAAAATATTAGATTTTGACCTTTTTAAGTCAATCATATCACTTTTTATCTCAAAGATCTTTCATTTGCAACTTGGTCACATATCAGAAAGTTTAACGTCCTTTTCGTGGTAAAACACAGGTGCAAGCAAACCCTCTGGGAAAGAGTCAGCTATGAAAGCCATTCGTAATCTTGTACTCTTGCCTCACTATCTCACCTCAAATGTGGTATATATGTGTTAAGTTGAAGCATAAATAATACCACATGCACATCTGCCTGAAAAACTCAGGGAAGGCAGTGCACACTGGGCTTTTCACAGGCATGTTCAGGGTTGAAGTGCAAACTCAAGGCCACAATGAAAGAAGGTGAAGCCTCAATAAACAATTGCCAACATGTATTCTCAAATAAACATGAAATCCAGTAAGACACTAATATGAGTACAGAGTAAGGGTAGGCAAACACATTACCTTTGATTTTCCTGGACCTCAGTTGCACTCACTGCTTTGAAGGTATTGGAAATTCTGATTAACACTTCACTTTTTCTTTGACTGAACTGAAGATTTGTAAAACTGACCTTAAAGAACAATAACTGAAAAGAGTCTTCAGCATGGCAAATTGAGATCTGTAGTACTGGTACCATTGGCAACATGATGGTCTAGGGTTACAAATGAAATATAAAATATTCTCTAAATTCACATATTTCACAGGAGAAAGGAATAAGCTCATTATATTATATGAGATAAAATCACTAGATTTACTGAAATAAGGTCAGATAAGCAGAAATCCCATTAGGGAAATTATGTCCATCATTATTGCGGTGTCTTATATGAAATGGCCACTTTCTTGTCCTATAAATACCCAGAAGTAGGAGAACAATCTTGCATAATAAGAATGATACTTCTGTACAACCATTACCTCAGCCTCTGATCTGCTCCATAACTCTCACCAGCCTTTTCTCCCTGCTCGTTGACACAGTAAAGTTGTAAGACTTCAATTGCTGTATGATAGAAATTCTTTGATCAGGAAACCAGCCAGAGCTCAGTGACTTAGAATTCACTTATTTTATGATGAATCAGTGACTCCATGGACAAGGAACATTTATCTCAAAGAAAACCTGATATTCACAATCCGTATCATCATGCTAGGATGTGATGTCCAGGTAAGAAGAATGATGCTGTACATGCTATAATTTTTCTCAGATATCATATCACTTTAAGCACACTTTAGCCTCTGAATTAAATAGGAAATTACATGATTTCAGACTTTGAATAAAATATTGGCTTTGAAGTGAAATAAAAAAAATATATTTTATGTTATTTTGGATAGCTAAAAATGAAATATTTATAATATAAATTTTGTTTATAGTATGGATATGATATTACAGCATAATTAAAAGTATTCAAAAGTAAAATGAGAAGTAGAGTGAGGAGAAAGGAAGCCAAGTGAATTGAAGATAACAGATCTTATGGTAGTTAACATAGGCCTGATTTTTTTTTTAAGCAAGACTTTTTTTCTGATGAACACTGTGTCAGATAAAACTTCAGGTCAGCTCTACTGCAGATGAAAAACATTTTTTTACTTTTGTTGTAGAAAGGAATAGCCATCCCAGATGTCAGTTTTCATTCAAGAGTGGGAAGAAGCCATTTGTTGATAGTTCCACCACTGTTGGGTAGAATGGCGTATAGGAAGCACAAGAAATAATAGCTAGTGAAACCAACATTCACTGTATTTTTCCTCCCAAAGGAATTAGAGATGTGTGTTACAAGTGGGACTTCTACAGCACTGCCCAAAACTGCAGATCACTCCAGGATCTGCAGAGAGGCCCTTTGGCTAGTTTTGAGGTTAGCATCTTTGTATGCACTATGTAAGCCTGTGAGCTAAATAGTCGTGCCCATGTCATTCCAAAATTATTTGAGTGGCCCATTCTCTGATTGGCTGCATTTAACCACTGTTTATTATTCTTTCTTCCTCTCCCTAGTTTAAGTCTCCTCCAGTTTCTGTGGCTTGCAGGTTACAAAAAAAAAAAAAAAAAAAGGCAAAAAAAACAAAAAAAAAACAAACAAAAAAACAAAAAATTTACACAAATATTTNAAAAGGCAAAACAAGCAAAAAACAAACAAGCAAGAAAACATAACATTTAGACAAATACTTGCTTTTCATAAGTTGCAAAAGAAAGGTCCCTTCCCATTCCCATTTTAATTTTTCTTCACAACTTACTGCATAAACTGCCTGCTTGCACAGATATGATTCATAGCTGCCCATAGTACATAGTCCTGAGCTTTCCCACCTTCCACTGAGCGATTGCTGGTGTTGTGGGACCGTGTGACAACAAGAAGCACTAGAAGCAACACACCTGCAGGTCACTCAGGGATGGGTGAATGTTAGCTGCTGTGGAGAAAAAGGCAGTGAGAATGCAGGGAAATGCATTGATGCAACAGACACTTGCAGGAAAAGCTCTTGCATGGTAAATGCAGAAAGCCAAGCGTGGGCAGCAACTAAAAATTAAGAAGCCATGGAATGAGGAGGGACCAAGTTAGGCCTGGGAGAAGAAATAACCAAAATGCAGAAGGGTGGAAGAGATGAGACAAAAGAGAAAAGGGGAATCACAGCCATCAGGTGTTTTAGGTCATTTTAAGAAACTGATAAAGACATCATCAAAATGTTTGTTAGGTTACATTTTTAGGTCAAAATAAAGCTTAGGGTGGGCTTGTTGGCTTCTAAGTTCAGAACAGATGGGCATTATGGAAAGAACTCCCTTTAAGGTAGATAAAGTTGTCTATGCAAGGATTACATAAGATGCTCCGAGGCACACAGTACTTTGAAAACTGTGTCTAGTCAAGTCATTGATGTTTTCTATCAGACTCAACACAGAGGCAAGACCTGTGGGAGGGTAGGCAGCTATGGTATCCCAATGTGTGGAGCATGCACAGAATTTGTCACTCTGACTCATAACAGGATAATCGTTGTCATGAGTGAGGGTGTTGGATCTTCTTCTCATCTGCACAAGTCCCAGTGTGAAATGAATAATGCTACTTTTTCACTTTGAGGCAGCAGACCCTAAGTATGGCCCAACTGTACTGGCTACAAAAGTGTTTATCACCAGACTTTGCTGGTAAAAGAAAAAAATTCAGAGAAGAAAAAATCAGCCTTCACTAACAATTTCTTCCAGTAGTTGAAAAGAAAATTAATTTTCTCACCCTAATCACAGGTATTGTATAGTTGGAAATAAAGACTTTAATGGTGGATGGCATTGTATTGTCCACCTGATGTGAGCTCAGGGACAGGGACAGCAAGTGTGAGGCCTTTTTATTTTGAGTTTGCTTTTACATCAAGAATAGGTTCTTAGGTGCTGCAGTCATAGATCCTGGGAAATAAAGCTAGTGATGAAGAGACCTGAAAGCCCATCTGTTACATACAGATGTCACATATTGTACAGAGATGAGAGGCTTTGCAGGGTGTACTTTTTTGCTTTAAACTAGTGGGAGGAGTTTCTTATAATTGAGAACAGATGGGAAAAAAGAAGGGAAAAGCACCCAAATCATCCCCCTTACTGTCATGCTTCAAGAAACATGGTTTCTTTTTTTGTGTGTTATTCATGTACCTGGGTCTCTACCTGACAGCGTGTTGTCCACTGTTTAATTACAACAGATTTTTGCAGAAACTTCTTATTTTAAGAGATGTGAGAAACTGCAAATATGCTGTGTAAGGTACATGAACATGGTTGCACAGGAAGTCAGCTCTAGCACAAGCTAGGCAGTGACTGATCCACTCTGAGCCAGAAAACCTTAAAAATTGGTAGTATTTTTTAAGAAAAACTATATGGACTAACCTTAGCCACACAGAAGTGGCATCAACTCGGTGTAGTGGACAATGAAAATGGAATCAAGTTTGGGAGAGAATAACTTGGGTGTTCAATCTGTTTGGTGGAATTCTGTCCCCATTGTGAAACCTCAAAAGCCACAATTTCATTTAACAAATACTTGTCATTGCACCTATGTCTGGTTTCTCAGATATTGTTGCAGAGACAGAAGAGCAACCTTCTGCCTGTAATCTCAGACATCCCTTCTGTTCAACATTTGAGTTTCAGCAAAACTGATTTGTCTTGTGCTACATTAGACCCAAGAGCTGTTATTCTGGAGTGCTGGAATAGGTATCTGTGTTCAGAAAAAAATGCATCAGGCTGAAAGGTTGAGTGAATAGATAGGTGAGATAGTGAGCATGCAGTAATTCAGGAATGTGCAAAGTTAAGATAATTATTTCTCCCTCTCCTTTTCAGTGGGTTTGGGTTTGTTTGGTTTGGTTTTTTTTTTTNTTTTTTTTTTTTTGGCGGGGGGAGAGGCTTGGTTGGGGTTTTTTAACCTCAGTTTTCTGCTCTTTTGAATGCAAAATAGCCAAAGCAAATCTATGCTGTCCAAATAAAATTTGCATGCAAAAACTGGACAGTTAAGTAGTTTTCCAACAGATCAGCTGCATGACCAGACTGAGGCACACACACACACACAGGAGGTTACAGGTTCATGACTATATGGTGCAGTTAGCTTATGGAAGGTAGGACACTGGAATGAACCATTGTCATCTCTGCCATCAGTCCCACCTCCTCCAGCTGCACTGGGGGCCAAGGCACGCGTGGCTCCTCATGTTTCAAGACATCCTGGTGTGCACTGGCAAGCAGAGAGCAGCCCATTGCAGCCATACCGCAAGGAGCCGTGCTAGACTTGCTGCTGGATGTTTCCCTTCGCACTGCTTACATCAGCTGAAAATAATCATCTTTAATCCAAACAGGAAATGGTTTGCTCACACCACCACAGCCAACATGCAGGGCAGGGCGTTCCTGTTAGAACGGAGCTCAACAACAAAGTTCAAAATAGAGATAGAGGAAAAGATATGGTGCATCACCTCAGGTGCAGATATACTTATGAAAAGAAAGCAAATTATGACACCAGTTAATCAGAAAGTCTGTCACTCATGCCAGTGTGGCAATATCCACTCCGTGATCTTTTGTTCATCTGTTTTAAATCGGGTTTAAAGCTTTCCAGCCTGTGTCCTCTGCTTCTGAAGGAGTGCCCATTCTCTTGCAGTATGGATTTGGAGTCAAATAGCCTTGGGGAAGACCAGTAAGTGGCCATTTACAAGGCAACAAGACCTGATTAATTATTAGCAAATGGCCCTTAAACTGTGTATCTATGAGTGGAGATGGATCCAGAAATTTCCAATGCTTATCCAAGTTTCCTGAATAGCCTTCAGGGTTCAATAACTGCACACTATTCTCAGGATGACTACAGCACACAAACTTGCCTTATACAAACATGTCCCTGTCATGACACAGGCTGACAGGGAAAAAGAAGGTCCTAAAATTTCATTCCATTCTCATTTATGTTATCAAGTGCTGTGTTATTCCAAGCCTGTGTGCATATAATGATTGAAACATTCTAGTAATGTGCACATATTTTTTGAGAAACTGAGACACTTAAGTACCTGTGCAGAAAGATGCCTATCAAAATTGTTAGTGTGAGTTTTAGGATCTTTAATTACTTTTCTACTTTTAAGTCCTACTAAACACCTTCTGTGCATTTTAACACCAAAGAACCTTTAAAATTTTCTGTGTCAGCTATATCAGAATTCATGAGATCATAACTGCCTGAATATACAAATTCCCAAGCTCTGAGGTACTAGGGAAATCTTAAGACTTCTCAAAACTATATATGTTCTGAAAGGCCAAACGTCTCTGCTCACTACTAGTCACCAGCAAAATAGTTAACATCCCTTACTAAGAAACTTTTCTTCCTATTAATAAAAAACTGACTCAAAGCTTCCTTATGTCATGCTATCTTGACCACATTCATTGTCAGTTATATTCCTGGAAGAAAGGATCTTCAAGTGCACATTTGGAGTGGAGAGAACAACTGCAATAATTCACTGCGTCATCAAAACACTTCAGCAAGCTTTAAAGACAAAAAAGGATGCAGCTCTCTGTTTTGATACACTAAATTAGGGCTCCCTCTTTTAGTGGTCTTCATTAATTCCTTATTAAGCATGTTAAAGCATTTCTTTAGGAAATACTCATATATTTCATTGTATTCTAACCCGGGGTTTTTTCACTTTTTATTCTAGTTTTTGAGTCTTCTTTATCTCCAGAAATTTTGATAACAATAGTCTGAAGTTAAATTTTAATAGCAAATGGATCTGTATTTCTTCTTCCAGCTCTATCCTTCATATTCAAGAAGGTTTAGAGGGAAAATTGTCCTTACGTGACAATTCTGGCATTTGTCATTTCATGACTTTTTTTCCTATAAGATTTTGTCTTGTCAAAGATATTTAAAAATCTCCTCTGTGTAACTAGGGTAAATATGCAGATCTTTGTGTGTGAAAGGAAGAGAATAAAGCAAAAATTTGAGAAGATACTTAATACAGCTTGACTTTTGCAGACAACAACCAACTGCTTGATTCAGTTTTTCCAGCATTCATTTGAAATAATTCGTATTTCAGTTTTACAGTCTGGCTTGAAATTCTGTGGTCTTTGCAGACAATATGTTTGTATGCTTTTCTTTTCTGTGCTTCAAGTGAATCTTATTTCTTGGAATTTTCATTCATTCTGGAAATTTTAATCCTCCTCTAATAGTACACCCTCTTCTATATCCCAGTTAAGACTTCTCCCAAAACTACTGAATCCCCAGATAAATAATGAAGAACATGAAACAAAGTGCAAAATGTAGTTTTATTTACAGTGGTAACTTTTAACTTTACAGTGGTAACTTTATTGGCTTCCTCATTGAATAGTTTCATCTAATTTAATTGCTGTTCTGTTTAATTATCAGTTGTGTGGTGTTTCATTCTAAGGAGGAATTTAATACTAGTTTAATCATATTTAATGATGAAATGTGGATATCTGGATGGCAATGTTGATGTAAGTATATTCACTAAATATTAATGGTGCATAATTATGACTATTGTAACTGGATAATTTGGCAATGTGAAAATATTGTTCTTTATTTCTTGTTTTAAAGGTAGAAACAACAATTTTGCATATTTGCTGGGGGTTTTTTATAATGCTAGGATATCTTGAAAATATCATTGAAGTTTGAAGTTTAAATAATTTTTGTATTTTAAATGGAATTTTAAATAGACAAATATAGTTGCAGAGTGGCGGAGTGCCTGAAAATAGCAAATAGCGTTTGTCATTTTTCCAAAAATTAATCCCATACTTTTCTACTGCATTGGCATTCTAATTACACTCTCAGAACATTTTCAAATTTTGGAAAACTTCAATCATATTTTGTGTTAGTTTACATTAAAAATTGAGTTGAATTTTGTTAGCTTTTGGTTCTATGCTAGTATTTTGTATTCTGCAAATATTCATATTATACATATGAATATTTAAAATGTGCATTTTTTAAATAGATCTTGGAATAACCATCTTTTTAATATCGAATTTTTAAATGTTAAGCTATTCTTTTTAGTAACAGTACTTGTTGCAGAAAGCATGATTTTCAATGTTTATCCAGAAGTGTAAGGTCCTTACTTTAAATCCAGAACTATGAAGCTTTCGGGCAGCTCTTAGCTGAGCCACTAGCATCTTTCTAGTCAAAAAAGAAACATTCTGCATTTACATCACTTGTCGTATTTTTTTCTGAACTGAGCCAATATCATTTTGCACATTCTGCTGCAGACCATTCACCCAGTGAATATCTTTGTCAGAATATCCTCTTTGGGTACACACAGATTTTCTCAGAGGTGACTGTCGTGTAAGTGTGGAACACCAAATGCAACGGAATTTAGAGCCCAGAAAGACCTTGAACAGGAGAAGACTGAGCGTTTTGTGATGCAATAAGCACAGGCACCAAAACAATGTATTATCAGTGTAAGCTTTAGACATGAGTGGACCAGTTTCTTTTTCACTTTCCACATCTTCCGAGCCAGAGACTGGTTTTGCTGGACAAACAATGTCCTGTGTCTACTTCTCCATGGTCAGAGGGTGCTGGAGGATGGAGATGAAGGAGTAGGCAGGATGGAATTTCATGCTGGAAGAGATGGAAAGCAATTAACTGTAAGGGAGTGAAGGATGTTGGAGAGGAGGCTTGCAGAGTCACAAAGGTATGTAGCTGTGAGGGGTGAAGAGGGGAAGGCAAAAGAGACCAATCAGGATCCCATGCTCTGAAAGATGGGGAGGGTGCTAAGGAAGGTGAATCTGAAGGAGATGAAGAGACAGAAGGAAAAAGGCCTCTGCTGGCACAAACACACCTCCAAAACATCAGTAGCCCTCTACAATCTGTTGGCTCATTTCAACCTTTACTATATCTTTAGTCAGGTATCATAACAGAATCAATTCCAAGGTCTCAACAGGAAGAAAACGTGTTCTTTTGTCATGGTCTTTGGTACACTAGACCCCAGTTTAGCCTGGATTGTCAGCAGCCTGGGGACAGCTTGCTACATTTCTGTTAGAGGTACCTTCCTTCTGAGCCTATAGCTGGAGCACTTACAGAAGCAAAACATTACCTATTGAGCAAGGAAGAGATCAGGAAGAAAAATAACTGCTGGATGACCTTGTGAGTGAACAATCTGCAGTCCTCCAGTATATATTCTCTCTGATTTTCTGTGTGGGAATATTATTTCACCTAAATTCTTATATTCCACCTAACTTCACAACATCTCGCCCATGGATTTTAAGATACAGGTGTTTGTACCAGTCTGTCCAACAAAGGAATTTTCTCTGATGCAATGATAAATGCAGTAGTAGTTTCAGAACTCAATTTTATAAGACTGTATTCATTGATAGAAGAGGAAGTGAAGTATTGAACAAGACAAATAATTATAGAAGTCCACATGGACTGAGACTAACTGAATAACAGAGGATAGTTATTTGAGATTCCTGTTTTCCATCTACTCATAGCAGAAGGATAAAAAGAATAGGGTAGAGATTATGTGAATGAAACAGCCAAGCAAAATCTCAGCTTACTCATATTAAACCATCTGTGATTAAAAAAGAAAAAAGCCTACTGAATAGTAACTTACATTGTAATAAACATCAGTTCTGTGTAATTGTCTTTGTTTTCATGCTCAAAAAGGTATGTCTATTTGGATGATTAACTGGCAAATGAACTTCTATGTTTGTTTGTTGAATCAAATGTGATTTTGCAAAAACATATCCAATAGCAATTTTAGAAATGAAGAAGATTTTTAGCCTAAAATATTTTTACCAGAACTTTCTATTTAGTTTAGCGAATCATCTTATAAGTGTGAGAACAGTTTCTTAATCAGGGATCTTAACTATTTGAGTTGTGCCTAGTGGAAAGCAGAGATGTTGGTATTTTAGATTATCAGAACAGTTACAGATTTGAGGGGAAATAAAATTTTGTGAGTGCCTAAGAACTTGGGAGTTTGTACATTCAGGAGATCATGATTGTCTAAATTCCAAAGTAGCTTTCCAAATTAATATCCATATCTATTGGGAAATATCCAAAAATATATTTCAATAGAGCATGTGTGAATTGAAAATCAAGGGGACCTGGGGACTAGGAACATAAAAATGGCTTTTAAAAGTCAAATATTCACTGTGATTGATTTTTTTTTTTTTTTACATAAAGTCTGGAGAATGGTAAAAACTACATGAAACTGAAGTTAAAACTGAGATTCCCTTGCATTTGCACAAATTCTCTACCTGAATCTGACTGGGACAAGCAGTGTCCTATCATGTTATCACCAGTTTGGTTAACATGGCTTACTTAAAACAGGAAAACAAGTGAAATTACTTAATTTTGCCACTCCTTGACTTAACAGTGATGCCCAGTTTAGCTCTCTCAGTTGAAGAAGACATTCCAGTAAAACAGGATTAGCAAAAAGAAATTAACTTTTTTTTTCCTATTAGCACTTTGTAGACTGAATAAACAGCCAATCTACTTTATAGTTGTATATGTCTGATGTTCAAGGCTTTGAAACCAACCATATCAGTTTTAAAATTTAACATACAGTCTCTTCATTGCATCAAGTACACCCATAAAAGAAAAGACCTGTGAAAAAGAGAGGCCAAACTTAATAACATTAAACTTTTCTATCAGTCTGAGGTGAAGAAGACAAAGTTTGCTGGTAGAAGCAGCTTGATTCCTTTCTTATAGACAGCTGTTATCAGATATGGGTCTGATAATAATTATGAGATTTATCAAAGAGCAGATTGACATCCTAAGAGTAATTATTTTCATTTCATGTCCAGCTGGAAGCCTCTGGAATATACATTGTTAATCTTATTTCCCATTATCTCTCTCAACTCCATCCTCAAATTATTCAGACCCTATGTACGCTTTTGTGGGAAAATGTTGGCCTCATCTGTGTGGCAGATGATACAGACAATTCTTCTGTACGCTCTTTTTTTTTTTTTTTTTTTTTTTTTTAATTGG
>VZTT01062186.1:130838-147960 GCA_013400855.1 Buphagus erythrorhynchus | reverse complement strand
TTTGTCAAGCATGATTTCCCCTTGGTGAGTCCATGCTGACTACTCCTAATAACCCTATGCTTCAGCACCTCAGAGATCCTCCCACCCCAAAACCGGAGGCAAATCAAGAAACTGGGAAAAAATTTGTTTGGATTCTCACATGCAAAAGAAATCATATGCCTGAGTAGCCATTGCAGCTGTCTTCAAAAAAGTGTATTTTCTGGGTTCTCATGCATCTCAGCTGCTTGAGAATTTGAAGAATTCTGGTAATATAATTTTTTATAATCAAAATATTTACAGTTTGTATTTCTGTAAATATTAAAAAACAACACACATGCCCTTTAACCCAGTTCTTAGTATGGCCTAGACTCATCCTAGACTCATCTTAGCTAACTTTTATTAAATGTTTATTAAATAGCCAGGCTGGAAGCTTTGTGCCTTGTCACAGCACCAACAGATTCCGAAAAACAGAGAGAGAGGGAAGATGTATAGATATATTACTTTCAATGTATTTGAATATCAGCTCTGCAGATCAGTAATCTGTAATTCATTGAGTTACACACTGCAGAAAACAGAGACAGACCCTGCACTAAGCATTGTACAACTTAAGGACCCAACTCTACAAATACTTAATTTTTTTTCTCATAAGAGCAATTCCAATTCATTACTAGAACTACATCACTGCAGTTAAGCACATGTGACTGTTTTATGTGATTAAATGCTAAAAAATGAATATAATTAAGGCCAAACTGTATTATCAAAATATACTCTTAAGAACTGTAATATAATTTAGGCAAAATAAAAGTCTCCAGAAAAAAAAAACAAACAGAAGTGCTTTTCCTTTACTTTTTTTTTTCCTACTTGTTTACTTAATAAGTAAATTGAAATGTAAGAATACTGAAATGATAAGAAAATTGAAATGTAATAAGAAAACTGAAATGTACAAAGTTTCCATGNGATGAATAACCTTGAAGTTTTCCTCCAGATACCAGGTGCAGCCTCTGCTCTGGAACATTGGACACACACAGAATCTCTCCCACAGCTGATGCAAACAGAATGGGGAGCTGATCAGGTCTCTTGTGTTCCTAGCTTCAAGGTTATTCATCGCTACTGAGGCTGTGTGGTCATTCCTGTTTTCCTAATTAATTTTCGTTCAGCTAATATCTATGCTGACTTACATGCAGCCTCATCAGCAAGGGATTTTTATAATTTTATAGAATTCAGGTCTTCTGCACATTTTTAACCAGTTCCAGCACGCACTGGCTGAAAACTAAACTCCAGCATCTTGGAAGTCTTCCTTAGTACANTGTAGGTTAGCAATTGAGATCTGCAGACCAAAAATAGCCCAGCGAGTAGGTAAGGCTTCTGAGCCAACTGCAATATAGCGCTAATGTTGCCAGAAGCCAAATGAAACAATAATTAGATCTGAAGAGAATGTCAATCAAGTCTGTACGTAATTTACCACAGGTCAAGATATTTCAACATTCCCCTTGAAAGGACCAGGAAGTAGCTGGTGGGAAGATGAATGTGCAGCCCTTACCTTTTAACAATGATCAGGGTCACATGGCTAATTAAAATACCTTTGTTTACATCGGGTAAGAGTCCTGCTGTTAGACCATCTGCACCTGCAGTCTGTTCCATCAAAACCCCTTCCACAAATTGCATGCTCCTAATAGGTATTGCTGTGCCAATGACAATTACCTAATTAGACATTAGAATGTCAATGCCGATTTTAAAATCCATGTTAATTATTTTACTGTTTGACAGAATATTTCCCAATGAGGGAAGGAGGCTGGATAGCATAATTATGTCACGAGGAACACTTCTGTATGTGATTAAAAGGTTTGGCTAGCTCTGATTGGAAGGGCTCCAGTTATTTATGTATTTAACAAAGTTGCAATCAGCACATACGGTTTTCAGCCGAAAAAACCCCTTCTGAACCCTGCTTATTCACTTGCCTGCTATGGCACAGCATATAATGAAGCTTGTGACTAGGTTCCTCTTCCATAAAGTTTGCCTTTGAGTAAGGTGAGTTTGGAAGCAGAGGGGAAACATGTCTAGAAGGCAGATGATGTGATGGGCCCCTTATCTGGTTACAGTTTGAAGGCAGAGCGTGGTTTCTGGGTTTGTGACTGGTTTTGCATCTTCAGCCATACAAGAGTAAATATCTCTGCTCCTCATGCTGAGCATTCCTGGGAGAAATTGCTGCATTTACTGGCCACAAGTTGGTCCTTATACTTCATATCACTACATGGATTTTGAAAGATCAACATTTTCCTAGGCCACAAGGCTTTGGCATTTAAAACAAGACAGCTTAAACCATAACCACGATAATAAAAAAGATGCATTTAGAATTTTAAAGTGCTTGATTCAGCTTTCACTGGCTGCAAGTGAAAAATCTTAAAACACAATCGAAGAATCTAACTGCTGTCAGCTCATCACACAGGACACAAATTCAGTAAATAAAAGGGAACACTGCAAAAGAAAAGCATACTCCACAAGAGGGGAAAAGCTTACAAGGCTTTCTAAACAAACTCAGTCATTTTTCTCTCTATTTGTCTCACACAGAAAGAACACGGCAAAGAACCCCAGCTAAAGCTGTGACACAAGCAATAACACTACATAGCTTATAACTTCAAGGTATCTGATTTTTAGTTGAGAAGCTGCAACCAGGAAAAGAATCTGTGTTTTTCTTTAAAAAATGCTGTGGTGATAGTGATAAAGACAAATGATTTATTGTTAATGTTATAATTTTCACAGAAGAGATAACATTAAAGTAACACTAATCACTCAGCTAGACCCGAGTATCTGTACAGCTACATGCAGTACTCACAGAGCTCTTGCCTCACTGTGGGGATTTAGTGGCATATCCAACATATAATAATCTCATTCAAATTCATATCCATAGACTACTACTGACCAGCATAAATATCAAGTTACACTGTATATGCCATATCTATATAACATTCAAAACCACAGTCATGCCTCTGGTTTAAAAGAAAAAAATATTTCTCATCTGAACCTCTTGTGAGCACAAAGAGTTAGAAGTCACAGGTCAACCATCAGTAATGGAAAATTTGACCAACCAGTTGCCAAACATTTCAAATCCGTCTTTAAATCTTCCCCCAAATCCCTTCTCAAGACTTATTTCTGCTACAGACACTGTAGAAAATTAGCTGGTTGATGAGCAGTTTAAAGGATAAATCAGGATGTCTGATCTTTGCTTGAGTAGTGTATAACACAAAAACATACACATGTAAGAGCTGCACTGAATGCTTCTGTCCCTCTATTGTGCTTTCAGCAGCAGCTTTCTTAGCATACATACCTTAGATTTCTGAGAGTCTGTCTGCAAGCACTTTATAATGCCTAATGAAATAGGGCTGTAATTCTCATTTTGCAAATCATTCTGATACACTAAACAAATACCAAATAATACCTCTGACAGAGAATGCCTCTGACACAGAGTATTGTGGCCTGAAGGTCTTTTTCTATATTTATATTTAAATGTGTTTGTGTTATGTTCTGAATGCTCCCGGGTGCATTTACAGCTTCTTTAATGACTTAAATTTGAGGATTACATGTCTCAGTGCTACTCACCATTGCAGTAATTGGAATTCTGTAGCTGTCCCATGCAACACACACTGAACTGCTTAGCTGTGAGTTTTGGGAAAGTTTCAGCTCCAGCAGAGCAGTAGCCAAAAAGACACATCCTTTAATGTCTGAAGAAGACAGAACAGAAACACATACTAGAGGTTTGTACTAGGTTTACATCTTACATTTTACTGGGCACTGTATCTTCAGAACATATAAACTAGCATTAGTGTATCATGAAGACTTAGATAGCAAGTCATCAAAAGTAAAGACATTAGAGAAGTTAAGGGATAAAATCCTGACCCCATGTCAATTGGTGGCAAAACTCCAATTGACTTTCTGAGGACTAAGATTTCACTCACAAGTTTCCCCTTAAAGCCATTTCGGTTTTGCTCTGTATCTTACATATTTCCCAGTGCTCATTGACCAAGCACAATCAAGCCTTTCAAAAAATCACAGCTAACCAGAAGGACAAAAACAAGTTTGGGATGCAATGCTCAGCTGGGGTAAGAGAGTTAACTCTCAAAGAAATTAATCTTAGTCTTCCAGCTGGAGATGAGGCTCAAAATAGGCAGACTTCACATGGAAATTTAATTTCAAACAGCTATTTCAGGGCCTTATTTTCCAGGTGGGGCATATGTTATGGATTTAACTATCAGCTGAGTATCTTAAGGCTCGTTGTAAACACCCAGACACTATTTTAAGACTATATATGGTATACGATGACTTAACTATATAGTTAGGCATTTAACAAATTAATTTGAAAACATTCTTAGTTTTAAATTATTCATGTTAATGCTTTGGTGCAATAAGCTCTTTGTAAGATGCAGAAGACATATTCCTTACCATAAAGAGGTTTAAGATTTCTTTTTTTTTCTAATTCCATTACTCTTAAGGGAAGTATCAGAGTAATTTGAAAAAAACCCATCCACTTTAGAATAATATGCATCTATCAGGGGTATATCAGAAATATACTGAAAGGATGTATTTATAAATTTAGAGCATGATTTCAGAAGCTTTCTCTATCAGAGTAATTTTCCTTCTACTGGCACAAGGCATAAAACTTCCATTGACTTTGAAGAGCTCAGACTTAGGTCAACATTAGGTGCTTTTAAAAATTGCAAGCTTAAGTTAACTTTAAACTCTAAATTTATGTTTACTCAGTCACAATTTTCATTGTTCTCACTGGAATCATTACAGGAATATGTAAGTCTGTTAAAAAATACCTCATTCCTTTAAGAATAGCATACCCCAGACTAGCTTTAAATAACTCATCCCTCTAAGAATGACATATCCCATCCATCTCTATATATTTCCCTAGACTCAACAGTTTCGACAACTTCTTGGAAAGAATTTATTTCCTTCAAAATCTGTAGTCCCACTGTGTGTTGTATTAGCCGGAAATGGGACACGGACCTGGATCTGCTGCAGGAAAGCATCTCCTGACGGATATGATTTTACTGAATGTCATATAAAGCCCTGAAAGATTCTTGGTTTAGGGGTTCTTTTCTGACAGGTAATATTCCAGCAAAGCATGATGATCTCTCCAATGGCCATAAATGATCTCCAAGTGAATGCTGCTGCATTTTTTTGTTTCCAAGATTAATCCAAGTTTTTCAGAAAAGTAATTGTCATTTATCAAGGTAGCATCTACACCCTCAGGTCAGAGCTGAGGCCCCAGTTTGATAGGTGTGTCCATACACATAATGAAAACCCATTTCCTGTTTCAAGAAGTTCATCATTTGTGTGCAATCAAATGTAATGAAAAATAGGTACTAAAGCATTTTTCATGGATTTGAGACACTTTTGACATACTAAGGATTCCATTTAGCAGCATCTCCAGCTGGAAACTCCAGCAGTTTCCTTGTCCAGGCTTTACTGGCCACACTTCATTTCTCCCAAGCACTAAGTTTCCACATAAAGATAGGAAAAGTTTATGAAGGGGAACAGGAGCAGGCCATTACTTTCCAAACAAGTTACTGCCCTTCACCACAGCAATTCATGTCATAAACTTTTGCTTCAGTTTCCTGAAGCAGTGCAATATCCTATAAACAAGTGCTTCTTTGAGATCTCTTTCATCATTTGTTGTTTAGCATCAGAGGTTAGTGAGGCACTGAGGTGTGAAAGCACAGAGCTCTTTTCAGCTGCCAAGAGCTTTTGAGAGGAGATACTTTACCACCCAAAAATATGTTGTCCTCTTATCCAGTCCTGTTGTGCCCCTTCTCTGCAGTCCCCATACCAGCAGTCAGGGATGCAGCTCTCACCAGTCTGAACCTTCAGGCCAAAATGCCACTGGCAGTGTCTTCAGCCTCCTCCCCCAAAAAAGGCTTTACTGCCCTGACTTTAACAATTTTAGACACATCACAGCCACATGCCCCGTTGGTCATCCTGTTCTCTCCCCAGATGCTGAGAGGCAGCACTGTCACTGGGCTGCAGGAGCAGTGCTGTAATGTGGAGGACCACTGAGATCTCCCTGTAGGAGAAAGGATCCCTTTTCCTTTGCTTCCAGGGGTAGGTGCACTGCCTCTCTCTTCGAGGCTGGCATTTCGAATAGTGTGTGTCTTCACTAAACCAGTTGCACTTGGCAAACTGCAGTTCTACAGGCACACAGCAAAGAAAACAATGTTTTATTATCCTCCACCTACAGCTAATGACATCAGAGGGTCAGGCAAACAAAATCTGCTCCTTACCCTTACATTCCTCTTTCTTCAGTTTCAGTAAATTACAGCACAGTCTTCCCCCCCACACTCCCTTTAAGTATTGCTCTGCCTACATGGCTTCACACCTGTATGAAAAGGTTTTCCAAAGGCCTGCCATAGCTCTACAGCTCTGCCAAGGCATCCCTGGAAAGTTATTTATCCCTCTTCCATAAAAAATGGTAGCACTCTGTAACTTCCTTTCTCTCACTCCTTGTCCTCTGCCTAGTCTATATATGCAAAATCTTTGGTCATACGTTGACTAGCAAATGAGAGCATGATGTGATTGGAGCCTCTCTTATAATTTATATCACTCTAAGTATCCATAGGTGGATAAAACAGATGGGAAAGAACTGTGAGAAGACTGTGATTAGCATAATTGCTAGTGATCACATCAGACAATCTGCGTAACCACAGTCAAGCATTTTTATAAGTATTGCTAGGGAGATTAATAAGAAAATCAGTGTTGGGAGAGCCACTAAAGCAGAAGCTATATTTTTATGGGGGTTATTTTAGGGCTCCATACAGGACTGAAATGTAACAAAATTCTCAAGGCTGTTTGTTTGAAAGATCTTTGTATTAGAGGAGACTCAAGTCCAAACACCTTCATTGTTCCCTCACATTTAAGTGTGGCCTGTGACCACTTTACAGGCAGTGCTTCCAGCGTTTTCCTGTATAAGTATCCAGTCCAGACACAAGGACATGCATCAAGGAAAATCAGAGAAAATGGCAAAGAGAAGGAAGAATTCTATAAATTACATTGCAATATTGATTAGGGGCTTTCCTTTGAGGAAAAAGAAAATAAAATAAAAAATAAAAGAGAGAAGAGAAGAGAAGAGAAGAGAAGAGAAGAGAAGAGAAGAGAAGAGAAGAGAAGAGAAGAGAAGAGAAGAGAAGAGAAGAGAAGAGAAACACTGAAGAAAATAGGAGTAAATTCTATCAGTTTTAAGGCCTAAGAAAGGATTTTGTGCAACTAAGCCAGCACCATGAAGCAGCCTGCAAAGGGCTGCCAGGAAGGAGGAAGATCTTGGGATAGACCATGGCCCTTGCCAAGTGGAGCAGGCTGAACTTGTAGTGACTTGCCTCTCTCTTACCACATATAGAGGTGTACAACAGGGCACCAGCAGCAGGCTGTGGGAAATACACATGCTAAGGTTCAAAGATGTGCTTAAAATCCCAAGAGATACAAATAGAAAATCCCCAGTAATCAGGTGTGCTGTAAGTCCCTGGAATTCCCACTGGCTTGCTCTTTGAACTAGGACACATCAGAAGCACACTTGCTCATTCCATGCTGTCTGCAATGCATCAGGAGAAGCTTCTTGTTTTCTACCCTGTGTGACAAGTGCCAAGAGCAGCAGGGCCCCAGTATGAGTTGGGCTACTGGGTGTTAGTGCATTATAAGTAGTTATGATGTTGGCTTTAGAGTAGAGCTCAGTGAGAACTCCAGTACACAAAACTGAGTCTCTTTTTGTGAGAAGCTGTCATACTCACACTTCCATACAACCCCTGAAATTCAGCTGGACCAAAGCCCCAACCTCGCACATGTGTCTTTTCACTTAGTCCACAAAATGCCTTCTTGATTTTGATAAGATATAAATTGTGGTTTTTTGTACTATCCAGCTGTACCCAAAACTTTTCCAGCTTATGCTCCCAAGGAAAATTTGGCAGAAAAATGTCACAGTAAAAAAATTAAGTGTACAAATGATTCTTAGGTATGAGTTTTCTATGGCAGAGTCTTGCAGAGTAAAAGGAGATACTACAGGAAATGCAGCTGGACTAGGTCAAGTTCCCCCTCAGATGTTTTGCTCCTTACTACCATTTCAGAAACCCTATGGACAGGACACAGGCATGGCTGCTCCCTAAGTCTGCCTACAGCATCCCCAAGTCACCACCCATGTTGGAGGAGCAGGATTTTTTACTTCCATGAACTAATCTGTTCCATTCTGCACTCACATGGCTATGGTGGGCAATGGTCAAGCACCATTCATTTTGCATGCAAATGGTGAGGGCTCTGGCTTCAGGTTTTGCCAGTTATCCACATTAGGGGAATTATCACAGTAGTTCCCAGCATCTGTATTGTCCTCTTTACTTCCTCTACACTTTGTCATTTCTTAATCTCAGGCAGAAATACAAATCACCGCCCTCTGTATGCTGGTTGCTTAATATCCACTTCAGCCTATGACAACATCTCTATTTCTGTTTTGATTCATCAACATCCACCAAGAGCTTTCTAATGGTCTTTTCTTCATCCCTTGCTAGGCTGTGTCAGCTTTCCCTTTACATTTCCCCACCAGATCCCTTTTCTTCAGATTACCAAGCATGTAATGTCTCATCACTTCCCTTTGCTTTTTTTACCTTTTCACACCAGAACTGCCCTCTTGCAACCACTGCACTTCAGTTGGCATACAGTGACTGACCTCAGCACCTTCCTGCTGTTAGATTTGCAAACATATACCCTCATGACCTCCCCATGCTGCCCATTATCTCATCTTCTTCAAAACTATTAGCCTTCAGGTAACAACCACAAATACATAAAAACAAAACCAGTACAAACCTAACTGTAACTACCAGTGAAGCTGGTATGCGTATTCGCTGCACACATCTAAAGTACTTGAGGGAAGACGTTTTGTTTCACCACCTTTTCCCAGGACCTAGCTCTCTGCCACCATGTAACAAAGCTGAAGAACTAAGTGAGAAAATTAAATATTTACAGTTCTGCAGCTAGAACTGACCCCACTTGTCAGTGGAGTCACTTGTTAGGTAATCTTAATTATAAGTTCACATACTAGGTCTTTTCCCCTTCAGAAGAATGTTTCTTTATGGAGTGCACAGCACTGATGCACAAAGACATGGCAGCTAAGAAAGTGTAATTTGTACACATGCCCTGACTTCTCAGCTCAGCAAAGTTATTAGCAAATGAAACTGTGCCTTTTCTAGTGGGAACATCAGCAGCTACTCCAAGGTATGTGCCCTCTAATTAATAAGAGTGCACCCTACAAGACCTTCTTTAAGCTTTTCTTCCATTATCCTTCAGGCACCCCTGAGGGATAACACACAGAGCTCTGAAGTCCCACAGAGGTGGGAAATCTGGCACTGACTTTCCTGTGGTGCTCTCCCACACCAGCCTGGCCCCTGGCCCCTCTGCCACCATCCCAGCTCGGGTCCCACAGCCACCTGCGCCTGAGGGGTGGGAATCACAGAGCAGAAGAGAGGCAGCTCCGATGAGATTCCCAAACTCAAAAAAGCCCTGCTAAGCGGCACACTCCCACTCTCCCTATGTGCATCTTAGCACTGCAACCTCTTCACATCTCACGAGCTAGCGTGGAACAGATGCGTCCCCCCGTCAGGAGGCAGCGACACCCCTCCCTCCTCACATGACTCATATGATGTCAGAGTTGTCCTTGTCACCGACCCCAATTCAGGCTCACACGTCAAGGACACGCTTGCTTGGCGGATCCTCAGCATGATGGATAATCCATGCCCTCTCATTTGGGTTTCCTACATCCCACCTAGCCACAGAAAAGAGTAGTTTTTCTAGTTGAGGAAACTTGGCTCCTCTGGCAGTTCCAGTGGCACAGCCGCGCCGAGAAATGCTGGCAGAGGCTACAAGGTTTTGAAGCTTTGAAAGCTAGGTCAGTATCTCCCTGTACAATACCAATGCCACCCTCAATCAATGTCCAATACAGAGAGGCAAACGATTTTTATAGAACAGTCATGTACTTTCATGTGATCTAATATTAGCTGTGCTGTATGTAATTATTTTATGTAGTACTCTGCGTTCTGCTTGCACTTCCATCGATATGTCTAGTAGATATTTGTAGTTCCCTAGTAATTTAATAGCTAGTTTGTGCCCTAAAGCATAAAAACATTTCTACCCTATCTAAAGTAACCGTGGGTGGTGTTATCCATATAAAATCTTTGAGTCCTAATGAGCTTTTGTTCTCAAGTTATAACCCAAAAATATATCACCCGGCTGTTCCGTTCTCTGCTAAAGATCCTCACTATGATGTGAAAGGAAAAGAAATTAAAACCTTAGATAAATGTGTTTGATCTGCCACAAAGAGGGAAAAGACATCCCCTCTGTATTGTATCTTGGGATTTTTCACAGACCCATTTTCTGTTCATTGCTAAATGTCTAAAGGCTGAAGATGAGCTGCATTTTTGCAAACCCTGATCTAGAGACAGCTGTGGTCTGAGCTGTGCAGGAAGGAGCAGCACACTGGTCCTACTGCCCTGGGCTGAGGTGGCAGTAGCCGCTAGAGCCTGGACATGATACTAGAGAGCAGTACAGTGTTTGAGGTTCCTAAGGGGTAAAAGGCAGCAGGCTCCCATGTCCTTGAAGCAATGTTGTTAGGAGACCTCCCATCCTTCTGCCTGGGGAAGAGGAGGCTCTGAGACATGCAGGGAGACACTGGGGAGAGCAGGTCTCCCGGGCTTTCCACTCTGTGGCAAGAAAAGCCCGTCCCCTTGCCTGCAGCGAGGCTTTGTTTCACCCTCACAACAATCTCGTTACTGTGAGTAACGGGGAGTACAGCGATGCCAGCATGTTCCCTTTGCCTCTTCCTTAACTTGTCTTTATTCACAGCCATGGAGGCAGGCCAGAGCCAGGCACTCACCAGGAGCCAGGCTCAAGCCTTCCTTGGCGTGCCCACCTCTGCTCTTTAGGAGAGGGTACAGGCTGTACAATACATCATCTGTTATGCAATGATACCCGGCGCATGGTTCCGCTTTGCTTCCCGAGGCAGGAATATATCACTCCCCGCTTCCCTTCCCCTCCCACCCCATCCCCCAGCCCCATTCATCCCCCACTCGCTGTTTACTACCAAAGCCCTGCACAGTCCATCAGGAGCACCCCAGTTTGTAACCAAGTGGCCGCATGGGTTGCGGTGTTTTGGCCAGGAGAGGAGGCGTGCCAGGGAGCCAACTTGTAAGAGGCATTTTTTTGGGGCCCCTTTCAGTTCTGCTCCTGCTCTCCAGTAAATAGTTGCACTCTACTGCTTACACCAGGTCTGAATGAGCCTGGCCCTACTTACTCCCCATGGCATTTGGTTACCTTATATTTTAAATAAAATTACAAGTGTGAGAAATAACACCAAGAGAGTTTATCATTCCAAAGGAGACAAAAAGTGTTCTGTCAGCTAGGTTGCAAAAAAGCCCAAGATAAAATCCCCGGGTGAACATCTTCTGAAGCACGAAAGAAATCTGTGCAGAGTTTTAACCTTAGAGGTAACATCCATCTCCAAACACACAAGGGAAAGTGCCTCTAACGGTAAAAAAACCGGGCTGCTTCATTAAGAGTGAACAGCAAGTCAAAGATACTCAGCTAGAAAGAAAATAATTCCCTGTCGCATCAAAGCAACAGGTTAAAAGTGCCAGCAAATCCTGTCTGCTCTCTTCTAAAGAGATTTCTTAGTATCTATGCTTTGAAACAATGAAATCGAGATACAGTGTTAACTGTCACTAGAAAGTAAATGAAGACAGTGGAAATGAATTCTTCCACTCCCAGTTAAGAAAGATTCTGGCATTCAGCATTATCAGTAAATGCCAAAAGCAGCAATCAGCAGGTAATCTGTTCAGTGTAACTAGATAGTGCCGTCACATACAAGGATTTAAGAAATGCATCACCCCAGAGAGATACCAATTACAAGATAATCAACTTCTGCCTTCTGTGGCTGTGGGGAAAACTGTAATAAAATCGTAATCCCATTCTTGCCATGCCACACCTTATAGCACCTTTCCTTATTGCTTGAGCCAAACGGAGATATGTGAATTAGGCACTGGTAAGGAAACAACTGGTTTGCAAAATAAACAAAACAAAATGCACAAATATTTGACTGTGCAAAATCTGGTCATTTCACTGTTTCCGTAGCAAAAAACCCCAAGATACTGTGTCATAGATAACAGTCAAGTGATTATCACATTCCTTTGGTTATCTCAAAGAATAAGGCTTAGGATTTTGTGAGTTTAGAGGAATACTGTCTTAAACCACCTCCATCATCTCAGGTGAAAGCTGTTGACAACCAGAGAAAAAAATAACGTCATTCTCCCAGAAAAAGCTATTCTAGCCACTGAATTTTACAGCAAAAATTCATCAAAATTGTTGAGATTACAGAAGAACTCCTATCGCAACAAAGTGTATTTTTCTATCATTAGAATTGTGTGCACCCTGCTTTACCAGCGTAAGTATTTCCAGCACAGGCTTTGCTGTGTTTGCAGGAGCACGGAGGCTGTTGAGCTGTTTGGGAAAGTTCTTTGAGGAAACAGTTCAGCTGCAGACATCCACACCAGGAAGATGTCACTATACCCTCTCAGCACGTTTAACATTTATCCACAGTATTTAAAAAAAAAAAAAAAAAAAAAAAAAAAAAAAAAAAANAAAAAAAAAAAAAAAAAGTGTGCCGTGATACTCAGAGGCAGCAAAAACTTGAATATTCATCTCAAATATAAAAACAAATGAACAGAGTAAGAGTGACTAATACAGCTGCACATGACTGCAATACACCTGTGCCTACAGAACCCTCCTCTGAGGGTGCTCGAGAAAAGACCCTGCAGCCCCTCTTTTCAGTATCAGCCACTCAACTCTTTCTGATGAGCTGCCAGATACTTGCCAGGACCCCTCTCTTGAAGTACAGCCCCAGGACCTGTACTTCAAGCATGCCCTCCAGTACCCAGGTATGCACACCCAGCTCCATTAATAAGGAGAAGAACCAAAAGAGTATCTTTCCCTCACCTCCCACCTTTCCCCCCCATCCCAGTTCTCTCCCTTCCTATATTTTAGCTGGGGAGCTGAAGAAAGCATAGCAGCTGAGCCACTGACAGCCTTACAGGCACAGTTCTATAATGATAAAGGGAATGAATAAACAAGTTGTATTCATCCTCTGTATCCTGCAACTTCACTGTCTGCTACTCTTGGTCCTTTTTAATTTCTTGCTATCTCACTCACCCCCTTTTTTCTCTTGCTGCCTCTTTCTCTCTTCCTTTGGCTTTGCAGCTTTAATGTCTTTCATGTTTCTGGGAATGCATTCTTTCTTCTTTCCCAAATGCTACTCCTTTCTCTACTCCTTTCTCAAATCTCTTCCTAAAACCTGCCCTCTACAAACATAAGCATCTCTCCTCATTCATATAACAATGAACTGCGCTGCTTTGTTGTGTCTTGCTCACGCTGCGTATCTCTATTTTATAGAGCATTTATGTCACCGTGCACATAATACATAACTGAGCATTTCAGCATGGAAGCAATTGCCTCTTACACTGAAGTAAATCTGGAATTGACAGTTCTAAAATGCTTGTAACTGCAGGACTGTCTTTCATAGACTCACAGATTTTAAGGCCAGATGGGACCATTAGATCATCTAGTCTGAGCTCATCTGAAAACCTGCTCTGGTTCTTCCCTAATAATGGGTGTCCATGTGATGCCATCAGGACCTACCAGCACAGCATCCCAGGATTCGTGTTTCAGTTGTCACTATGCACAGTGCAGCCAGCGTATCAGCTGCATGCAGCATCCTTCCAACCCCAAACTGCCGAGGCACTCAGAACCACCACCTTCCTCCAGCAATCCTACTTGCACAAAGGAAGCAGGTAGGTAAGGAGGGAGATAAAAGGGAAATCGGCCTTTTTAGGGGAAAAAAAGCCTCCAAAGCAGTTCTCAGAAAAATCACACATACCATTTTGCCATTCCTATTGCAACACAGCTGAAATTTCAGGCATAAGCCTAAATCAAAACCATAAACAGTTCCTGCACAAAGAAGCTAACTGAAACACAACAAAATAAAAGTGCACATGCAGTATCATCTGTGTTCACACTCCATAATCCTGGCTGATTATTTGTAATAGTTTACATTTCCTTAAAATCCTATTTTTATTTTTTATCTTTTAATATTTACTAGCATTATGTTTTTCCATTATCATAGGGCTCTGAAAACCTCAATAATTTATTTACATTTAGTTCTCTAGTTATATTTTAGAAGCTAGCAGATTCTTGCATTTGGATTACCCTGGTATATAAACAGGGCTTTGCCTTCAATAAATCCACATACCTTGCATATACAAAATAAAACACACTGAAAAAGCCTAAGATCAGTCAAAAACCTTGAATTTACATTGACTTAAAGAATTTAGTAAATTATCTAATTTGGCTGCACATAATGGGAACTTACCAGAAATTTATCTATATGTCCCCATAATTTCAATACCTTCCAAGGAGATGTAGCAATTTTGTTTGCTTCCAATCCACGTTTTTTTTTGTGTGTAGGTGTGTTTTAATGCCTTTTCCCCATTTCTGGTGTGTGTATCTGCATGAGAATATGCACAATTATCATCTTTAAAAGGCTAACTTAAGCATCCAAGTTTTAAAAGGAGTTCTCAAAGGAAAAGCTAATTTATACTTCATTCCTTGACTATTAACTGCATTGGGAAAGTAGAAGTAGAATCAAATTATTTTTGCCAACTGATTGCTTTCAGAAATTTTTACACTAGCCAATATGCAAATTTCTTAATGAAAACCATCCTGGGAATTTATTAAACTGTTCATACTGAAGAAAATTACTTTCATTTACATTGAAAAGTGAAATAATCTATCCTGACCTATATATGTGCTTGCCAAGATTCTATCTCCACTATACTTGGGGTCTTTACCATGCTATCACCGTGAAGAAGAGCAATTTCTCCTCTTTGTTTTGTTTTGTTGTTTTTTTTTTTAATAAAAAGACAAATAATAGGCACTGCCAATAGCCATTGTTGACCCAAGTCAAAAGTGTTTGAAATTAATTTATCCGCTTTGGATGGTGTATAAATTTCTCATTACGAGTGTCAGTGATGGACAAGAAACCATTCCAAAAAATGTATTGGGTATCATGCCAAACTCTGTAATCAAGGTCTCTTGCAGAGACTCTGGAGTATACAAAGGGTTTCACACAGTCAGGAGCGTTAGCTATGCATGCTTTCCCGTTGCCCGGGCTCAGCCAAATACTCTGTGAGAACAACACGTATATACACTTTGTTTTATTATGCCTCGCAGATGCTTTTTTTGTTTTATATTTCAAGCTTTGTCAGGTCTAATGTTTGTTCCTTCTTCATCCCTCAGCCCTCACTCTTCCCCCTGCATCCCTCCCCACCCCCCAAATTTCAGAACAGCTTCCTAGACAGACCCACCAGTATTGATTACATAAACTGTCTTTCTTGGAAAGTAAAGGGGGGGGGTGGGGGTTGTGTTTGGGATTTCTTCTACTTGCGACTGAAAATGGCAGCCATTGAACAGATCTGGTCAATGACAGTAAGAGAATAAGCCCAGCAGAAAGTGGTAATATATTGTGTTACACTTATGCCAACTTGCCAAGTCAAGCTCTTTTTCTCAAGCGCATGTACAGTTTGTTCTTGCTATCCTCAGTTAACTCTGCTTTCTGAATAGAGGAGATGGGAACTGCTCAAAGGCCACAATAGCATGTTCTACTTAAGGTTTCCTCTCCACACTAACCATTGTGGATAGCACTCTTTACAGTCAAGCGCTCTTGAATAAGAAAGCTCTCATTAAGGAGATGAAGCTATGTTTTCTTTACCTTGCAAGAATTCTGTAAAATGAGATTTTCCTCATTACAGGCAAAGTACCTGCTGCTAAAAAGCAGCACAAAGTTGGCTCTATTTCCTTGAATGGATTTGAAGCTGCCTTCAAAACTAGCAGCAAAAGAGCATCAAAATGACAATATTGTAGAAGAAATGCATCAGGAATGAGCGATTAATCTAAGTTTCTATGGGAACGTGGAAAATGACATACTGGATCAGATGAGTGGCCGGCTTAGTCCAAGATACTCTGTCAGCTAATACTGTGTATCGCAGCAAGCAAAGGCTTAGTGCCCCATAGCAAACAACTATCCACAAGAACCTAGAAAGCACAGGTAGGACAGCTTAGCTTGAGAGCAAAGATCAGTTGATGGCCTGAGGCAGGAGGGCTGAGATGCATTTTTTAGCTGGTGTACACAGAAAAAGATTATAGGCAACGTTGCTAAAGCAAATACCATTTTATTATGATTTTTTCCATCACTCAACCTTGGTAGCACTCCCCGTCTCAAGCTGAGTTTCTCAGGCAGGGGAGCCTGCCAAAGGGTGGGTGGCTTAAATCACACTGGATCCAAATTTTTATAGGGCTTTGGGGTTGATTTTTTTGTTTAATAAGGAATATAAAACCCACACACTCTTCAATATTGTGCATTAGAACTGTCATGATGAAGCTTGATGTAGCAGGTATTACTTTTTTTTTTGCTTTACAAAATACTGCTTAAAAAGAAGACACATGTAACAAAATTTGCCAGTGCAAGGAAGGGCATGGATGGATCTTTGAATCAACTAGCTATTCAAAGAGAATAACAATAAATTCTGCCAGTGCAGTGTTTACTGCACAGCAATCTTCGAATCTAATCAAATCTAAAACCAGCAATAAAATGCAGATAAAATATTACAGAACACAGTAAAATAAAATAATATGAGGTAAAACAGTAGTAATAACAATGTCTGTGGCTAAAAGGTGGTTGAGTCATTATAAGCATCATCAACTTACATGTTTCCTTAACAAATTTTAGTTTTTCCCTTGTGACTCTTCTCCCCAAAGGAGCTTATTCCTAAAAACTCCCACTGCAAGAGTCCATTCCCATGTTTAGTTGTTATAGAAAACAGGAAAATTATCTGATGCCATTTTAATCTCCAGGTTTGAGTGTTTAGCCACTATTTCAAAGCAAATTTCTTTTGCTTGTAACAATTACAGAAATAAATTATAATACCCATAAACTTGTGACAAAAATTGAACAGGGAAAATCTCTTCTCCTAGAAAAATACAGAATATTTTACCGTAAAATATCTGTGGT